>JAAEAF010008494.1:0-56883 GCA_011037195.1 Triatoma infestans
GGCTGATGGTTGTGTGGGACATGCTTAATTCACCTGAAAGTTTTCTAGTGCCGGTGCAAGGATCCACCTCTACAGCTGTCACCAGTAGTGCTGAATCTAAGGAGAAAGAGGATGTGCTGGATGAAGCTTACTTTCCAGGCTCATAATCCCCCTAACTAAATTTTTTGAACCAGATCTGTGCAGCCTGGAGTCTTCCCTGTATAACTTCATTGATTCCGCAAGCGGCATTTATGGCAGTAGCCTTTTTTTTTTAAAAAAAAAAAGTAATGATGCAAAATCGCCCGA
The DNA here is from genome assembly GCA_011037195.1 of Triatoma infestans. NCBI lineage: Eukaryota > Metazoa > Arthropoda > Insecta > Hemiptera > Reduviidae > Triatoma > Triatoma infestans. The sequence continues at coordinate 286 of JAAEAF010008494.1, forward strand.
ATTTGTAGTTTCAACTAGGTCATTTTTTTAAAAAAGGGTACTTAAAAAGAAACTTTTGGTAAACTAGTAAAGTAACTTTCGAAACTAGTAAAGTAAAGTTTAGTAAAGTAACTCTGAGTAAAGTATTGTTGAGAATTAAGAGAGAAAAAAAACGCATAGATTTTTGTTATATCCCAGTATCAATGGATTATGTAATATTCTTCTATCTCTTGGCTAACCTGACACGCGACTGATGGAACGATTACTAATTTTAGTAATCGTAATCCAATGTATAGGTTTTATAACCCTTTCGGACAAGGAGGATTTTATATACTCATAATAATATCAGAAAGCAGCGAGGAATTATCCAGCTAAGGTTACATAGCAGGACTATCATTAATCCGTATGTTGACGGTACTAGTTACACGACTAATAGCGACGAAATATGTACTGTACGTAACTCTTCGCAGTTTGGAGACCTTAAAGAATCTTCTGCTGGAATGTCCAATTTATTTACCCTATAGAAACACATTTTTAAGTAAATATATATTGTGCCCGACCAAATAGATTATGTAGTTATAATCTAATTTAAATTTATTAAATATATCACATAATGGAAACAGTATTTATTATTTCATTTGTAATGAGCTAAAATTAAGATTGACGGATAATTCTATATTTAAGTTATTATTCTATTTATTGGAATATTGGATCAAAATTATCCTTAAAACAAGTGCCGTCAGAGTGCTATCTGTCCCCCTCTTTATTCAAAATATATTTAGAGAGGGTTAAGGAAATGTCAAAGGTAGGAGTTTACGTGTCGGTGACGACCACTTCTGACCTTGTTGTAGTGGCCCAGGATAGAAAAGAATGGATGAAGTTAGGAATATAGAGATAAGGAAGAAATAAAGGAAACAATAGAAGAAAGAATCAATAAAAAGAAACTAATGTGGTATGGACATATCTCAGAAGGGTACCTCCGGAAAGATGGCCAGAGAAGATTAGAGGATGGATCTCCCAGAGAAACAGATAGCCGGAACGGGTCTGAGGGATGGAGATTGGAGAGACAAGAAGTGACGTGACGGCAACCCAAATGAAGAGAGATGCCGGTTAGAAAAAAAAAATCGTATTTATTTATTGAATTACTGTTTATTTATCAATCTGGTGTTTTGAAAAAAAAACGTTTAATGGTTTCCGGAGCAGGAGGGCCGAGGAAGGGGAGATTCAGAACCGCCAACCAACCGTGAGCAAGAAAGAGAAAATTAAACCCCGCCCACCACCCATAATCAAGATGTCGGAGGAAGCAGCCATTCAAGCCCTTCTCTGCCAAAGTCTTCTTCATTGCTCAATTAGCCTTCAAGGTGTAACTACCCTGGAAGAGGTTCATTGCAAATATGGGCGAAACGTCGGTTTCTAGCAAACCACTGGACGCGATCTTAACCCAGAAATTCGAAGTGTTTTTCAATCTTTAATTATTACCGAGATTTGGTCAATATGGCCGCCCGGCCCTTAGTATGTTTTCAAACCCACCCATACTAGGTGAGATAATAAAAAATGATAATGTGCAATACGAGAAAGTCGTTTGAGTGTTCAGAATACATAAAATTTTAGAGTAATATGATTTCAACGTAAATGGAGTGGGAGGGGGGAACCTTTTGGAGATGTGTGTGTTTGTATGTGTGAGTGTGTAGTCCTGTGGCTAGAAAAATTGATATGCTCAAAAAATTAAAGGGGGAGTGGGCAAATTCGAGGGACAATGCCAAAATGTAAATATTAAAATGTATTATACGTAATTTTGTTTAATTAAAGATTAAAAAATATAAAATACAAATAAACCAAACTAAGAAACAGAAAACAAAATAAAAATAAAAATAAAATAAAGCGTTAAAAAAAACGAAAATTAAAAAAAGTTCGAAAGAACAAAATAAATTAGAAAAAAAAACAAAATTAGAAAATTGTATCTAAATCACACAAATAAAATACTAACCTTTGCAGGCCTTTGTTAATAGCTAGCACTGTCTTGCCGGTGCTAAAACAGACATATAAACACAAAGGATAAGCTGAGGAAAGTTAACAAACACCCCAAAAACAACAACTGAAATTAAAAAACGAAAAAATTTTTAAAAAATTTATTTTCAGTTTTTTTCTAAAGAAAATAAGAATTTGTTTTCTTAAAATAAAAATAAAACAAAACTGAACTTAAATAAATAAATTGAAAAAAAATTAATAAATAATTTTCATGATGTGGAGGGAAGTTCCGGGTCACCCTGCAGGGATTAACATTAACGAAGACGCCATCTTTCTCAGAAGAGACTACAGAGGTCGAGCTTTGTGTGAAATGGCTTCCTAAAATCTCTCTGGCCGTCTAAGCTCTAAAATCTCCAACAGAGACCGCTCTAGCCCAGAGCTGTGCTCAACATTGGGCCGCTGGGATACTGTAGGCTTACGAAAGCGTATGAGTAGCCTAAATGATAGTAGGAGGATGGGTCATTGCAGGTATTGCTATGGATGGGTATTGCTATTGCGAGAGTCTAACCAAGAGTGAGATTCCTTTAGAAATGGGGCTTGCTATACTGTAGAGAAAGTACCTCTCCCCAGGCGATGGATTCAGAAGGGCCCTTGATTTGAGCACACAGACATACCCAAGAATAGATCTTTTTTGGGGGGAGAGGAGGGTCGCGGTGATGAACCCTCACTCAGGCGGCGGGTTTGGCTTTGAATTGGGAGATTTCACCCAACAGATCTTTTTTGGGTTGCGGTAAATGTGGGCAGTTGAAGACCACTCACCCCTTTCCTTCACAAGATACCCATCCCTCTATGCGAAGTCCTGGCAAGAGTAGGATTCCCCAACAAATGGGCGAGCTATACAGAGGAGACGCCTCTCAGATGGTAGCTTTGAGAGCACCACGGACTTTTGGAAGGGATTTCACCCAACAGATCCTTTTTTGGGTGATCGGCGATTCTGGGCTGTAGTGAACCACTTCTCCCTTTTCTTTTATAAGCTATTGCTCTAGGCGAAGTCCTAGCAAGAGTGAGACTCCACTCCACTTGGGCGAGCTTGTACGAAAAAAATGCTTCCCAGGTGGCAGCTTTGTGGAACCTGCTTGTGAGAGTCACAGTCAAAGCCATGTTCAGAGTTGAGTATTTTCACCTCCTTTGTGGCCCCCCTTCTTCATAAGAAGCCGCTACAAGCAAAGCCCTGGTAAGAGGAGATTCCTCCTGGATGAGTTTTTACGGAAGAGATGCCTCTCAGGCGGCAGATTTTGGGGCCCTGCTTGTATGCACCACAGACTTGCGTCTAAGCTCTGAGTTAAAGGAATTTCACCAGGAGATCACTTTTAGGCCGCTAGGGACCACTCTTACCTTTCCTTGATTTTATTTTACTTTCTAGAAATATCAGTGCATTTGACTTTAGCATGTCTTTTGGGTTGTTCCAAAGCAATTGGCCGTGAGTAATGAAGAGCTTTGCATTTTTATTTTCCTTCATGAATTTAAATTTCATGAAGCCGCACAGCGGCTAAACTTACTGGTGGTTTGGAAGGGATAGCATTCGATAAGTTCCGTCGTTAGTTTTCGAAAAGTTTCACTTAGGAGAATTTCAGCCTTGAAGAATGTGGAAGGCGTGAGGCCGTACAACGCAATTCATATTGAATAATGATAAACAAAACAGTGGAATCCAAATCCAAAACAAACTGGTGATCAGGCATTTACCGGATAATTCATCTTATCAAGCCAAATTCCTGGTTTCCACATGAATCCAAAGGGGACAGCCACATGAGAAAAAGCGTGGGAAATTGCATCTTCTCTTTTGGCTAGAAATCATAATAATATCATTTTTGCGTCGAATTAAAAACATGCAAAGCTAAAATGGGATTTTATAGGGTCAATTCTGAGCGATCGGAACAGCAATGGTTGGGATATTAACAAACCGCACCCAAACCTTACAGCCTACACCAATCACACATCCCAAGATGGTATGATCATATCCCTGTCAGGCCACTTCCCCTTTTTGGAAGAAAATTCGCTAGGCACGGGATGTTTAAGAAATCTAGTTTCATTAAAAATTTCTCTATGAGGCGGATAGAAGAGTGGGTCGAGAACAACTGACGGGGACTGGGGCTGGAGTTTTTGTGGATCTAGAAGTCAATGGGAAAGTTTCCCCAGCAACTTCCACGCGCCATCGAAGCACTGAGCTTTCAATATTTGTGGAATACCTCAGCAAACTTTCAAGGAAAAGAGAAGTAACGTCCAGTCGGTCCGCGTGGCCGGGACCTTTACGTGCAACAAACAACTGGCTTGAGCTGCCAGACGTCGTAAGGCCGAAGATGCCTTCAACAAGGGCGTAAGATGAAAAAGAAAGTTCTGGCTCTTTCAAGGTGGTAACTGCGCCTTTTTCTTGCCAGGGGCCGGCTGTCTCTAAACATCCCACGCCAACCCAAAGGACCTTAGAATATAGCAACTTTGCTTAGGCCTACAAATCCCTCTCATTTTATGTTACTCCCACGATTTCATTGAACGATAAAGGAATATTTAAAAAACAATAAAAAAATACAAAAATTAAAAAATAAACCAGAAACTTATTCTGTAAGTGCACCATTTTTTCAAAACCAAAAAAAAAAAAAAAAAAAAAAAAACCCTGGTGTGAAACACTCACACGATATTCCCCAATGCAATTTCACAACATACTATTTTGACAAATTTTCTACAAATTAGGAATTTTTGTAACTAAATCTTTAGTTAACCCAAAAATATAGAGATAGAAGGAATCCTACAATATACTGAAATGGCAACTTAGTGGTAAATCTAATTTTCCAGGTTCATCAAGAACGGTTAAGCCCATTTTTTCCAGAAAATGTTACAAATTAGAAGTGATAAGCCTAAAATACTAAGTTATTAAAAAAGTTTTTATGTATGGAAGCAATCCTTATATCAATGTTTATTTTGGCTAATCCTTTATTCTATTATCTACCCAAACCTCTTTATCTTTCATTTGCTATTAATGAGTTGTATAAAATAAAAATGGCCGTTTTTCAATTAAAAATCAATTTTTATTACATTTTATGAATTTTTTATTAATGTTCAAAACATAGCCCACTGTGATTGACTGTTGTAAGCCATCATTCTGCCAGCTGTTGGATACATCGCGGATAGTATTCCTTGGGTATGGAATAAAAAGAAACTCCTGCACTCCAGTTTCAACTTCGGTGAAGTTATTCTCCTGTAAAGGTACCATGGACCGAAACAAATGGTAGTCGGATGGAGCTAATGGGTGTAAAAGAAGTTCATTCTTCCAGAAGGCCACATCAAGTACTTCAAGTCTTTTTTTGGTCCGACGTGCGGCATTTTACCTTGCTGTAACGAAACTTGTTTGTCACTGACCCAAAGCTGGATAAAGAATTCGTGATGAAAAACGTTATCCTCCACAGTTCCGGAAAAACGTACAATATCGACTTTTTCTCCAATTGCCCTCTTACATCAACCGGAAATGGTCGTTTGACAGCGATCTAACCGTTGACTACCCGTCTTAGGATTTCGCCAGTAAATCCATTTCTCATCACATATCACTATTCTTTTGTAGAAGCGCATGTCAAATGGATTTTATTTTTTTAGAGAAGTCGGCAAGTATCCATTGTGCTGGCGGCCTGTTGAGGTACGTAAGTTCATGTAGCACTACCCTACATCTCCTTTTTTACCTTTCCCATTGTGTGGAGATAGCGGCTTACGGTGTCTTTAGACACTGCCAGCTCTGCAGCGTCACATGATGGCCGCCCTGTAACTGTCTTTCGTTCTAAGGTCATAGCATCACTATTAAATTTGGGACAGTAACGTCGGGCAGTACGCTGAACAAGGACATCTTCCCCTTCGGTTTCACATACAGCACGCATAGCTTCAGCAGCCGTACACTAATTGAACTGACTATTTGGAGGGGACATAGTACGCATAGAAACACTCTACACAGTCTAAAGATTAATATAATATCGCGACTGTAAACATCGAGACTTATATGGATGACTTTTAAAGTCCATGGAACTTCTTAGCTAAAAAACGGCCATTTTTTTCATTATTTGTTTTTTTTTATACACCCCATTATAATCTGCAACGGAAATTTTCTGAAGAAAAAAGTGATTCATGATTTACTTCGCGAAGTATGATTCGTAGGAAAAAAGGCGCAAAGAACCAAGATCAGGATCCGTCTGCGGCCACTGGAGGATTATCTATCATATCAGAGATATTTTTGGTGATAGCCTACTTCTATTTTTCGTGGTCATCGACCGGTTTCGAGTGTTCGTCCATCATCAGAATGTTTTTTGTCAAAAAGTGTGATAACATACACTTGCGCGAGCAAATTTAATTGATCAACTAAATTTGCTCTGTGCAAGTTTGTGTTATCACAGTGTTTTGACAAAAAAATGGGCGAACGCCCAAAACCGGTCGATCACCACAAAATCCGGTGGCTATCACGATATTAACCGGTGGCTATCACGGAAAATATCTCTGATGGTTTCCAGCTCTGCAGAATCAACCACAACAATTATCTACCATAGTTTAGAGACTTCAAAACGCCACGCTTTGTTGCTATCTTAGACCACAGTTTATTGTAGAAAAGCAGTTGATATTCAACACGTGAGTAATGTATTTTACACTCTCATTCAGTTGTTTTGGTCAATACTTGAATTCGAGTGTAAAAAGCATTAATTTAAGCACTGTTTCATAAGTAACTGTTCGACTTAATTAGTTTGTGTTCTGATACAATAGTGATATATACCCTGGAGATTTCAAGTTTAGAGCTTCTTGCGATTATATGTGTGTGTGCGTGTGTGTCTGTGTGTGCATGTGTGTGTGTGTCAACTCTGTTCATACAACATACATACATTTTCTCACGTACCATTCGTCCATTCGTTAAAAAAAAAATTAATTTTTCATACACAGCGGGCGCCGTAAATACAGATTGACAATTTTTACACGTATCACGCATTTGGAAGTACCCCAGAGAGAGAGAGAGAGAGAGAGAGAGAGCGAGAGAATCCAAATGATAGCCTTACTTAATTTTTTCAAGGAATCCAAACTTGCGTTCAATTATTTTAATTTTAAGTTGCAGAAATAAATGATTTCGAAACCAACTTTCTTATTTCAAATTAGAACACACATATATATTAAGGAATTCCTAAAAATTTATTTTTACACTAAGAAAATTTTACTAGTTTTTCTCACTTGTTTGTGAAAGTAACATTATTCAACTCTAATTAGTCCCGATATCTAGCGGCAGTACATGAAAACAAGATCAAAACAAATACCAGAAACAGTGGATTTAAGGTTATACCAAACGGAACAGGTTATAAAGAGAGGGAGTATTTGACTTGAATTTTAAATACAATCTCAGTATTTGCACCTTTTTACATTTTTTTATATTCATATAAATTAAGAACCAATTTAATACGGTTGCATTCTAATATTTAACTCTAGAGAAAAGTTTTTTACAACTCTAGTTCAGTTGCCACACTCACTAGCGCTCGTGTGGGCAAATCTGAAACTTCGAGTGTGTGTAAGTGGCCCTTTTCTCTCTTGCCAAATAAATATTTTGTAACCAAGCAGGTAATATGCATTTATAAGAAATAAATATATAAAAAGCATATTTAATGTTTTAGGCTTCCGCGGCCATTGTCAAGTAAGTCACTTAAGCCTTCGGATTGAGACCACGTCGTCCTTCGTCAGTGGTTTGTTATAAAACCGACATTTCGCCCATATTCCAATAAACTTCTTCAGGGTAGTGTCGCCTTTAAAGCTGGAGGAGGTCATATGTGCCTCTTCCAGTCTCGCTGGATCCCAATCTTTTGGAATGTAGACTTTGGCACAGGCAAGAATACTGGACTTTTAACATGCGGTATATAGTTTTCAGTTTTCCACGCAAGGTCATTGTGGAGGCTGATTTTAGTTGAAATTTATGACAATAAGTTGTGCAGTCTTAGGTTCTAGATTCAGTAGAAGAATATCTCTAGTTAATTGTTGGGCTATTTTTCGATCTGTGATGATTTGCGTGCCCCCAATATAGTCTAATATGTGTTTTCACCAAGAATACCTCTTGAGCCTTATACAATAGTATGGCTTTATCAGTTATTTATTAACTTCAAACTTAATGGTCATTTTCCTGGTGACATAACGTTAGTTATGCCTAGGGGGGTACTCAGTGGCTGCCAGCGTAGTACATCCGGATAATAAGTGCTGTACAGAACTCAAAGACACTTCCTTTACATATCCGGCATTTATCCGATACAGCTATAGGCATACATTACCACAACTTGGTCTTGTATTGCTATAATGTAGCCTTCCATTTCCGAAGAGAGTGTACCACTCCATGGCCATTTTGTCGAGTACTCCAGACAGTAACCCTAGACGGCAGGCTCTAATTAATGAATATCTACTAAGATGCAATGGCTTTGTTTTCCAGATCTCAATCGTGCCTAATTATGATTTTTTTCCCCCCATCGACAGCTAGGGCCATTAGCGCCAGCCGAAACTTTTACATCTCCACCACCCGTTTTCTGCTCAATCAGGATGGCACGTTTTCCTGCTTCTTCCTTTATGACTGCTTCTTCTACAATATTTTGACCAGCAAGGTATAGTGTAGCCTCATATTATTATTATTATTTTAGACTTATTCACATCATAGCTTTTGATCTTTAAAAAAAAAAAAAATATTTACTCTAAATAATATACGTGGGTCATCTTTGACCCATACGGCCTAAAATGAAAGTCACGTGAAAATAGCGCGGCAAATTTGCGAATTTTCCTTTTTTAAAAAAAATAAATCAAATAAAAAATAAATGCATAAAAAAAATTGTGACGTTTGCAATTTAATACCAGTAATCAACGAAGGATATTCAGAATAAATCAAACCAATCTTCCACAATTTTTGCCAACGTTTCGGTTGGTGGTAAGGGTTAATCTGTTGTGGAACACACACACACGCACACACACACACACACACACACAGACATACATATATATATAACTTTCATTTATTGCAATTATTGCGATTAAAAATTGACAAATTTTCTTTTAAACTTTGAATTTTTGATTGCCCTTAACTAAATTAAAAGTGGTTCAAAGCGCGTACATTAAATAACATACGGCTTTTAAACTGGCACTGATGTTCTCTCTCGAATGAATGCTGGTTGAATATCTCAAATAGACTAGTTAAAATGCTATAAGACAATTGGTGAAAAATGCTTCTCTTGGTAGTTAACATGCCCTATTTTATATTTGGTTTCTAGAAGTGGGTTAAAAGACAATAGTGGCTGAGTACTCCGACCTCTCTTCTAACGGTTGTGTTGTACCTTTAAATAATAAGTTTTCTTCAAATCTAAAATATATTTCCATTTACTTCTTTCATTGAAAAATTGTTAAAATACTTTTAAAGAAAATCTTTGAAACCATTTTCGAGAAAAGTGCGAAAAACTGGGGGGAAAGAAACTGACAGTAAAATCACACTTCCGATTGATAGATTTTCCTTCAGAAACCTTCGTGTTTGCCTATCATTTTTATTTGAAACATTTTCTGTACGAAGTATTTCCTGAATTAGAAATCCAAATGTGAAGAAAACTGGTTTTTTACCGTAAGTGCCCAGGACATTAGTTTTAACTTTGCTTTTCCGACATAATCTACGTATTTCTACTACCCAGATTCAAGTTTTTACTTATTAAGTTCTATCTCAAAGACTTAGGATAACTGAGTAAAAATTACCAAGTTAAAGTGAAAAATTTGTCAATTTTATAATTATATTAACTTATAGTAAGAGAAAGTCGTGTCAGTATTTCACTTCAGATATTTCCGAAACGTTGGTAAACAATGTGAAGTTACTTTAATTTACAATAACAGCAGCATCATTTCTACTCGTAATTTTTATTAGAATGATTAAAAAAAAAAAAATCATGTTTAATTTTAAACATTTTGTATTCCTTGATAAAATATGAATAATTTTCAGTAAATCTATAAAAATAAAAATTACCCACATCTTTATAAAAAAAAAAAAAAAGTATATTTTTGCGGAGGATTCTGGGCCATCTGTAGGTAAAAGAAACATTAGAAAAGATACTTTTGTTAACCCTCAAAGTAGAAGGTAGAATGGTCAAGCTGTGTGCGCGTGTGTGTAATAAGGGTTACTTGACCCCTAAAAACGACTATCTTTCTAGTTCTGTTATTTACTGTGTTCATTGACCAGTAACAAAGAGCGAAAGTGATTTTTATTTTTTATTTGGCTAAACAATTATTATTCAATTATCTGCTCAAAATCCTTTTTTATCTTTCATCTCTAGTCTGCCACCAAAATATCCGAAGAAAAAAACTATGATTCACGAACTTCTGAGACATTACGGGAGGGGGAGACTAGCGCAACAAGTCAAGATCAAGTTTCCGGATCGGTTGTCAATGATGAGGGATTGTTCGAATGTATAAAACCACATGTTGGGCTCCAAAATGGCACATGGTATACCGCTATTTCCGGAATTTAAGACCAATATCAGATCCTCAAATGGGAAAAGAATAATTTACAAGTGATGAAAAATGGAGATTAAAAAAAAAAAATCAAACAAACGTAAGCACGTTGGTTAACCATAATGCCATCCAGTTTTGGAATCATGTTTTGCGTTTTTGTAAAATTTTAAAGGGTTAAAAAACACTAGAGAGTGGTCTGAGTTGAGATCGCGTCACTGATTTGCTAGAAATCCGACTTTTCACCTATACTGCACTGTTTTCTTTACACGCCGAAGGTGATTGCTTTATTAGTCCACCCAATATAGGGGCCGAAACGTCAGGTTCTAGCAAACCACTAACACGGGTCTCAACTCGGAAACTCAAAGTGTTTTTCATGAAAATTGCCGCGGAAACCTAAAAGATCTGTTTGAAGGGTGTTTTGCATGAAGTTCTAAAAAGCAAGGAACCAGAAATACTATCAGCGAATGGTGTTCTTCCTAAGGTACAGATTTCTAAAGATTTAACCATCTTTGAATAAGTTTTTTTTTAAAGCGCGTCAACAGTCCTTGCGCCCGGGGAGATAGGTGTTTTCTCTCGCTGCAGACAACACTGACCATGACTGAACAGTAAGCTGTAAAGGCACCTAGGAAGGAAAAATCTAAGGGCAGCTCAGCGTGAGAGTCCAGCGCGTTAACTACTTAGTTAATCCCTTCCCTGAATGAGTAATTGAGGTTATGTATACTAAAATAGTAGTCAATCAACTGTTTTAAAGTGTTAACAGTGTTGCCAACCATTCGCTGTATTGATATCTTTTATTTACAGTTTTTGTCTCTCATCAAATATTGGACGCCCATCAAATATCTGTAATCACTGACGTCACCGAAGCCTCAGCCAGTCTTCTGCCAGTGTCTTTTCATTACACAGAACACTGCCCTGGAGTTTAGAAAATTACGTTACTATCACAGAAAATTATTTACACCCACACCCTACATTGGCCGAAATTTCAGATTTAGATCAGTCCAAAAAAAATTGCCTACATTTTTACAGAAACTAGAAAAATGTCCTAATAGAGATTTTGACAGGCCAAGCAGCCCCGCAGACAACACACATATAGTTCCACCACTCTTACCGCCTAAAAAAAAAGGATTAAACCAGAGGATTATTACCTGTCAGATAGCTCGGAATCTTCCGTCGATGCTGAAAATAAAAAGATGTCTGTAGCGAGCTACCTGAAACTCAATAGAAGAAAATATTTTACATGGATACATTTTGTCTTGATTACTACCTCCCAGCCCTCCCTACCCCCCTACACCCCTGTCTGTCGTAATCCAGAGAAGGCCTCTCTCAGTAAAAAAGCCAAGTATTCAATCATAAAAACTGATCAATGGATAGAAATATTTCTTAGATTTCGGTAAAAAAAAATTTGAAACCAGGGTTTCAACATAGAGTAAAAAATGCGCATCTTACTACCCAAGAATAATGCATTAAATACTAATAAATCTGATATGAAACATTCACAAGTAACAGGGTACCAAAATAAAAAATGACCGTTTTTCCATAAAAAAATAAATTTTTTATTAATATTCAAAATATAGCTCATTGAGACTGGCTGATATAAGCCAACTTTCTGCTAGCTGTTTGGTTACATGGATGTTACCATTCTTAGGGTTCGGAATCGAAAATCTCCTGCTCCAGTTTCAACTTCGGTGTGAAGTTATTAAATATTTTTCCGCAAAGAACCGAAGCAAATGGTAGCTTGGATAGAGCTACTCGGATAGAGCATACTGAGTCCTGGACAGTAGGGTGGAGGTGAAAGTAGTTCTATGCCATCAAATCCTTCAATTTTTTCTTTATTCTGATGGAAGGTAGTGTGGCCGGGCGTTATCTTGCTGGAACAAAACTTGTTTGCCATCTTTTTCTCAAATTACTGTATTACATTAACCGGAAATGCGGTTTGACCACGATCCAACCATTCACAGGATTTCCCCAGTAAATTCATTTCTAATCACAAGTGGGCAAGTATCCATTCTGCTGGCGGCCTGTTGAGGTGTAAGTACATGCGGCACAATCCTACATCTCCTATTTTACCTTTCACATGGTATGGAGATGGCGGCTAACGGTGTCTGCCAGTTCTGCTAGCAAGTGTCCGAGTACTTGTAGTTGGATTTGACCCGACAGCTTCCCGTAAAGCCTCGTCAACGTCACAAGATTAGCCGCCCTGAACCGGGCAGCACGCTGATCAAGGAAATCAAACCTTCGAGTTCATATAGAGCACGCGTAGCTTCAGCAGCTGTGCCTGTTTTCTTTTTTCCAATATGACGTTGTTTTTTAAACATCAGACGTAGGATGGGTTTTTGATGAAATCGATTGGGTTCTTCAGTTAGAAAAACGGTCATTTAATTTTACTTGTATACACCCCATTATTTTCTCTTACTGAAATTTTCCATTTCTTCAAACTTGGAAATTTTACTATGGATGGTTGATTGGAAACTACATTATACTGATAATATCACATTTTTGAGGAATGATTTTCCAAAAACAGAAAAAAAAACTTTTCTCTAAAATTAATTTTCTCAGTCGGAAGGGGGGTTTAAAAACCAATCTGGTGTGAAACATTCATACGACTTTCTCTTACAGAAATTCTCACAATTCTAAATGGCAAATTTTCTCTTAATATCTGGAATTTTTACTTTCTCTTACTGCTATAGGAAGGAAGAATTTCAATTGTGTCAAATTTTCGACTCTGATGTTTCCCCCCCCAAAAATTACATGTTTTGAGGTCCCCTGAATATTAAAAAGAAAGAAGTTTTTTTTTTTTAGGACTGTGTGTGTGAATAAAATATCGTATAAAAGAAAAATCATAGGAAAAGTTCACGACCTGATATTCCATTTATTGATATAAAGCTTCCTCTAAAGTCCCACTTTGAGTGTCAATGCAAGCTCGATAAACTTTATTGTAAAATTTGCGGGCGGAGCTTAGCAACCACTACAAGTTCTACAACTATTATTATTAATAGATGCCCGAAAGCGCAATACCTAAGCTATTATCCCCCCTCCACAAACAAAGGCCACTGCTAAGAAGTCTCCCAGCAATCTCTAACTCCACCACACTTCCTTGAGAGTGTTGCCTTCCTCAATATGATTACTCAATTACCAATTCTTCTTACAGCCGTAAGAGAAAGTATAAATACAAAAAAAAACACGCAAAACACCCACATGTCTTACTCCACACCTAACTGTATTCCTCAAACTTCAAATTTGCATAAATTTATTTCCCCAGATCCACTTGTAAAAAATCCCACCCAATCAGCAATATCAAATTTCAATACTAACGCATACAAATACACATTCATACATGCACACAGAAACGAACAAACTAGAAAATTAAAATAAAAATAAAAATAAAAAATGCAAATCAGAGGGCCTCAAAAATGTTTTTTTTTTTTTTCTGCAGTCGTTGAGAATAATTGTGACGTTTATTACCCTAAATTTAGTAAAGAAAGTTGAACTTTCACACACAAGTGAGTTACACACCACTTTCTCTCACTAGTGTGTAAAAGTAACATTATACAACACTAATATGCCCGACATCTAGCGGCAATACTTGAAAACAAATATCAGATACAGTGGATTTGAGATTATCCCAAACGGAACAGATTGTAGAGAGTGGAGGGAGTATTTGTCTTGAATTAAAATACATTCACAGTATTTGGACCTTTTTACATTTTTTCATATTCACATAAATTAAGAACCTATTTCAATACGATTGTAGAGAAAATTTAATATTTAACTCTAGAGAAAAGTTCTTTACAACTCTTGTTCAGTATAACAGATGAGTTGGAAGGTAAAAATAATGGATGCAAAAAAAAAAAGAATTGAACAAACATTGCAAAATTTCAACTCAGACACCAGGAAATTAGAACGAGAAAATATATGCACGTTTCACACCAGAGTTTGTTTTTGTAAGTCCCCATCTAAGAGTAATGGGCTGTAGAAAAAATAAAAATGGCAGTTTTTGTAACTAAAGATGTTCCATGGACTTTAAAAAGCCATCCACATAAGTCTCGATGTTTACAATCACGATATTATATTAATCTTTAGACTTTGTAGAGTGTTTCTATATATATTATACCCCCTTCAAATAGTCAGTTCAATTAGTGTATAGCTAATGAAGCTGCGCGTGCTCTATATGAAATCGAAGGGCAAGATGTCCTTGATTATAGCGTACTGTTCGGCGTTGGTTTCTCAGTAATTTAATATTGGTGACAGGACCTTAGAAAGAAAGACATGTTCAGGGCAGCCATCATGTGACTTGCTGCAGAACTGGCAGTGTCTAAAGACCTGTAAGCCGCCGTCACCATACTATGAGAAATTAAAAAAAAGAGGAGATGTAGGATAGCACCGCCTGAACATACACCCCCAACAGGCCCCGCCAGCAAAATAGATACTTGCCAACTTCTCTTTAAAAAAAAATCATCTGGCATGCGCTTCTACAAATTTGTGATAGGAATTGGATTTACTGGCGAAATTCTAAGACAGGTGGCATATGGTTGGATCGTGGTCAAACGGCATTTCTGGTTGGTGCAGATTGTGCGACAAATTGATCACGAATTTCTTCTCGATGAACTTTTCATGAATTCAGACCTTTACAGCCAACAAATAGAATGTACAGATAACTTTCGGCCACACACTTCCCGTCAGACCAATGAAAAAATTGAAGAACTTGATGACATTGAACTTCTTTTATACTCACCCTGAAGTCCTGACTTTACCTTTGGTAGGACTGACCTTTATTCTCCACCTGATAAGCCAGTCTTGTTGAGAGATGATATGATTGTAGGGCAAGAGATGCGGAAAAAGGATAGGGAGTGATAACAAACGTGTCATCAGCATAAGAGTGGAGGACTGTTTTCGAATTGCAGATATATCGAAGACGAGCAAGGACACTGGCTTGGGGGACACCAGCATGGATCGGGAGAAAAGACGATCTGGACAAGCCCAATAATGAACGACGAAGGAACGATCAGACAGTATAAACTTAGTATCGTGTAGTACGTAAATGAAAGGACACCCATGAGCTTCCACAGTAAACCCGCGTGCCAAACCCGTTCAAATGCCTGAGCGATGTCTCAGCACACGGCAGTATTGTTTCTGTTTAAGGATGGATGAGGTGGCGTTAATGTACTCAGTGACACTGGTGGAACTTAGAATGAGAGGTACGGAAACCAAACTGACGATTTAAAAGGAAATCTTCCATAAAAACAAATAAATCATCAAAGTATGTGATAGTTCCATCGGAACATTGCTAGAAGACCGCATCACCACATCATTGCAGACGCTGCAAAAATTATTGCAGGCTGTGGGACTATGTTTTATCATATCCTCCATTTTAAGCAGAGGATCTTGCCCCCTTCCAAGACAAAGAAGCCGTTGAAAGTTACTGAAAGTAGCTTGCTGCAGGTAAATACAAGAATAAAGCTGACTGAAAGATGGGCAGATGGTTATAGAACAAAACGCGGTCAATACATTTTTTCAGTAAGATATGTAACTAATATTAAATTTGCCACTTATTTAAACGCATAAAAATAGCTGCACGCAATTATTGGCCATTCTATAATTTTACAAAACATAAAGGGATCACCCATGTTCTTTGAAATAAAAACCATTTATTTTTATTTGCGATCGTGCCAGATTTTCGAAACTGAGTTTTCACCAGAAATATATGTTTTGGGGTCCCCTGAATACAAAAAAAAAAAATTTAGCGAATAGACTGTGTGTATGTGTGTTTTAATAGAATATCTCAAAACGTAAAGTCGCAGGAAGCTCAAGTTTGGTATTGTGTTTACGAAATACCACCGCATCAGACACCAAGATTTCGGGCAAAATCCATCAACCAGAAGTGCCCCACACTTTACTAAATGCTTTTTTTTAGTTTTCGCTGATTTTCTCGAAAATGGCTCCAACGGTTTTCATTAAATTCGTATACTATCTACACACATAAATACCTATCACTTTTTATTTGGAACATTTTCCCGGGAAAATTATTCTGGATAGTTGTGCGGAATTTGTGGCGTTACTTTCAAATTTTAGATATAGTTGGTTCAGTGTTTTTAGAGCGCCCTACTCTATAATCATCACTTCTCTACCTGCCAAGACTAGTAGGTTAGTACTTAACCCACACCACCTCTGTGATGACAAATACATAAAAATTTGAGTTTAAAGCAAATTTGTCATTTTATATATAGTTGTATTAAAAGGAGTAAGAGAAAGTCGTGTGAGTGTTTCACACCAGATATAAAAACTATGTTTTTTTGTTTCTTTCTTGACCTGAACCCATCATCGAATTCCATGATACCACCTACAACAGCGTGATTGTTCCTTTTGTCAGGAAAAGGAGTCACTGATCGGCAAGCCGAAGCAAGAGTGTGCATCAGGGTCTCTGTGTCAGATCAAAATCCGGAAAAATTCGCTTTTCATAAATCGTAAATTTGTAAGATGCGAGACTTTATCAAAAATGGATTCAAATATTTCTTCTTTATGATAACTTCACCAGCCTATCACTTTTTACTTTCTCTTACTGCTGGCAAAATGTGTATACATTTTCTATATCGATTTGAAATATATTTTTGGGAAACTTCTTTTAAGGGGTGCTCTGGGGAAGTGTGGGGGTTACGTTGGGCATTCGTTTAAAGTACCATTTAAGTATGTTATACCATTCTATCGTCTATATAATATTTTGTTTTCTTTTTTCATTTTTCTGCAAATTAATCGATAAAAACACCAACGAGTTGAACTTTTTTGAAAAAAGAAATTTTAGGGGGGTCGGGAGAGGCTAGTAGGTCAAATTGGTTTAAACACTAATTTGTGTACTACACATATAAAGAGTTACAACTGTTTTTAAAACAATTCCCCGGGTTAACTCATTAGGGGGCTTTTGGGGGAGGGGTAGGGTTTATGTTTTTCTCTAAAGTGCTACCATAGTTGATTTATACAATTCTACCATCTAAACAAAATTAATTATAAAATAAATGGATTGCCAAAATTTCGAGTTTTTTTTGCAGGTTTTGTGATTTTCTCCGCTAAAACACCGGACGGATTTCATTAAATTTGGATATACTAACTATGAAATTTGTCAATCAAATTGTTGCAGTAAGAGAAAGTTGTGTGAGTGTTTCACACCAGATTTTATTATTATTATTATTATTTTTAGCTGTTGTAAGAGAAATTGGGTTTTCTCAAGTAAATACATATTTTCAGTTCTCCTAAAACTCATTATTCGTTTTTTTTTAGCGAAAAAAATGTATGTAAACATATGTGCGTTTTTGAAACATCAAACGAAAGTTTCAAATTCGTATCACAACCGACATTGCGACTTCACATTTTTTTTTTTTTTTAAATAATACTTTCAACGATTTTCTTTGAACTTCGTTATCTACATACAAATAAATGCCTATCACAAGTACCACTTCAGTACAATGTATGGTTCTAAAACTTATATAATATTAATATACAATAAAAGTATTGCTAGAATTCCAAATTTGAAGAAAATAGGTTAACCGTAAAAGTATGACTTTGCAGAATAGGTTTTTAATATTTTGGGAGGGAAGGGGGATATTTTGGGGCTTCAACGATTTTCTTTAAACTTGGAATGTATCCGGAAAAAATGAATTTAGTAGTTAGTTTTTAGAGGACTTGCCAGTTTGGTTTAAATTTAAAAACTGTCGCGATAAGCTTTGTTGATTCGAGACATAGGGCGCTGTCAGAAAATCCACTCAGGTATACATGTCTAACCCACCCTCTCCTTATGGCCAGGCCAGCCCAACTAAACTAAATATTGCAATTTTAAGAAAAATTTGTCAATTAAATTATATTAATTGCAGTAAGAGAAAGTCGTGTGAGTGTTTCACACCAGATTTTTTTTTATACAAATTAAAAAAAAAAAAATATAGAGGTTTTCCTGAAATCCTCTGCCCCCCCCAAGTCTTAATTTTAAAACCACTGGAGCTAAAAATGAAATACCAGGGTAAGTCAAAAAGTTGATGCGTTATTTCAATTTAATAGTGAACAATAAGTTGGAAACAATATGGAGTCCATTTGTACATTTTGTCCATCTGTGCATTATTTGACTGCCACTTTGTTGCATATTTACTTTGAGATACTACCAGTTTCCTAAACATTATATAAAAACTAGGCTGACTTGGATGGCATGGGTTGCGTGAGCTGCGAATGGGGATTGCAAGATACCTAAACAGCTATACAGTCACATAACAGGTACAACAATAAGAAGAAGTACAAGAAAAAGATGGTTGAAAAAGGGTGTCGAGGAAGATCTTAAACAACTAGACAGGACAAGCGAAGGAGAGAGATGTGTATGGAAACGGATCGTATAGGAAAGTCCAGGACACCCATCCCGGAAGCTGTAGGTAGGTAAAACATTATATAACCGTGCATATGCCGAACACTTTTGCAGTTTATCCAGAAGCCGGATTCAAAGTTCCTATAAACAACCTGTAAACATGCCTATTTCCGATAAAACTCGAAAGTGGAAATCCTATGAAGTTAAGAAGTTAAAAACCGAGTTTAAAGAAAATTACTTTATTTGAATTTAAAATAATTGCAGTAAGAGAAAGTCGTGTGAGTGTTTCATGATAATCTTTTTTCCCCCCACATTCAAGGGACCTAAAAATATATATATATTTCAGGTTTCAATAATGGAATTCCTAAATATTCTCCGCTCTTTTATGACAACTGAAACCATAATATTGAGGTGTATAAAATAAAAATTACCGTTCTCTAACAGAAGTTCCATGGACTTTATTGAAAGCCACCCACATATGTTTGAAGTTTACAAACAACGTCACTAGTAGGGGGGAAAAACAATGTACAGCTGCTGAAGCTACAGTGAAACTACAGCTGAAGCTATGTGAAATCGAAGGGGAAGCTGTCTTTGATCAGCGTACTGCCCTGTTCTAGATGGCTATCGTTTGACATTGAAGGGGCTTTACGGGAAGCTGTCCTTCAAATCCAACTACAAGTATTGTGCAGTTGCTGCAGAACTGGCAGTGTCTAAAGACACCGTAAGCCGCTATCTCCATATTATGGGAAAGGTAAAATGGAGAAGTAGGATAGTTCCGCATGGACTTACCATCTCAGAATGGATATTTGCCAACTTGTTATTAGAAATGGATTTACTGGCGAAGTCCTGGAACAAGACGGCCACACAACTCCCGTCAGAACTTCTTTTACTGGATCAAAGGAACCACCATGGCATCAGGGTGGTTTGATCAGGTTATCACCAAGCAAACAAGAGGTTCAGCTCAACAGAAAATCATAAGACATATTTCATAGAAAAAATCACTTTTTATAAACGTAATTTTTTTTGTGGTAAATTAAAGAAATAAAAATATAAAAAATATACGCATTTTGACTCACCCTGTAAATAAAAAATTTAAAAACTAAAAAAAAAAAAGTTCGAATATAAAAACATTGCAAAAATACAGACAAAAGAAAAATGCTTAGATTTGCATTATATGCTTAAATTTTTTAATTAAATCAATTAATATTCCAACATTTACTATATATATATAATATTATATATATATATATATATATATTATATATTAATTAAACCAAAAATTCGTTCCCCGTTCATATTACAGATATTGAACGTGCCCAGTCGACCAGATCTGGAGATAATGAGGAGCACTCACGAGTAAGTATTGTGATATATGAATTGTTCTATTTGTTTAGGCTTCAGGTATTCATACCTCTTCAAACGTACGCAGGACTTAACAGTGGTTAAAGCATCAGCAGATTAGGCGATCAGTTGATGTGGCCAATGTTGGATGCCAGATTACCAAATGAGGATTGCCAAACAGGCCTGTAACTTCTACAGAGAATCCAACAAAAATTTTTCTTGTATCAAAAAATCTGGTGTGAAACACTCGCACAACTTTCACTCCAGTTTTCAAAATTGGAATTGACAAATATTATAGTTTGTATACCAAAATTTAATGAAATTCGTCTGTGTTTTTATGGAGAAAAACTGAAAAACTGTTCAGTAAAAACACACTTTTAGTTTACTAATTTTCTTGAAACTCAGAATTTTGGCCATCTATTAATTTTGTTTGGATGATAGTATTGTATAATCAACTATGATAGCACTTTATTGGCAAAAAAACCCTACCCCTCCCCCAAAAGCCCCCTTAAATGAGTTTATCCAGAAAAATGTTTGAAATCAAAGTTGTAGCTCTTTATATGTGTAGCTTACATACTTAGTTTAAAGAAAATAGGTTTGAAAATCTTCAAACTCGGAATTTCAACAACATATTTTAATTGTAATTAATATTATTTAGATGATAGTATTGTGTAATAAACTGAAATAACACTATAGAGGAAAACCTAACCCCAACCCACTCCCAAAAGTGACCTTAAATGCATTTTTCCGGAGAAATGTTTCAAATAAAAATTGTAGATCTTTATAAGTGTAGCATTTGCGGTTGAGTAATTTTGACAAATAACGTGCTGTCGGATCCCATGGTATCCCACCCAAACGGAATATCAAGTTTGAACTTACTGCATTTTTCGTTTTTGAGCTATGCTTAAATGGACACCAGACCATTTTTTGGACAAATCACTTTTATTGGACTCAGGTGACCTCAACACGGATATTTCCGGTACCAAAACTCGTATCAAAAATTTGACACTATTATAATTTCCTCTTACTAAGGAGTAAGAGAAAGTAAAAAGGCAGATTGAGATGGGATCGGCCATGTTGAAGCGGATGCCCCATCATGGAGTACCAAGAAAAGTTTTATGCAGACATCCGGGGAAGCGTGAGACGTACAGGTTATAAGATGGTTGGATGACGCAGAAAGCGATCTGCTGAAGGCAGGTGCCAGAAGATGGCGCCAAAACAGGGAGATGGAGTCGAAAATAGGGAAAAGTGGCACTCTCTCTTGAATGAGGTCCAGGTCCTATTGTAGGACTGTTGCACCATAATCATAATGTAGAAGGTGTAAAATTATTCCACAACAGTGGCGGCTACTGGTATTCGCGATTGCGCGACTGAACCCCCCAGCTATTTGAAAAAAATAAAAAGTAACAAATTATCATCATATGTTTATTACTTTCACTTATTTTTATTTCATATTTCAATTTCAAAAAATATTTTCATTTTTATTTATATTAGTTTCAAACCTTAGTCACAGTAAAAAAGTATATATTGCCTGATATCAAATTTCAATCAAATCCATGTAAAAATAATATAAAATAAATGAATGAATGATGTGAAAAAAATAATTTGTTTGTCAAATCCGAGGAGAATCAGAAATAAAAGAATAGGAACGTATATCAATATAGGAGCTCACTCTAATGTGTTGTTTAATGTATTGTGCATTTTTGTACGATTGTAGGTATAATGCATACACATATCAGGAGAAGTATAAAGTGTAGGAAGCAGGGGGTTCACAGTTCGGCATCGCGCTGGAGAATTTAATATATATATATATATGTATATATAAAAAATTTCTTTGTGTTAGTATGGAAAAGTGTATATTCCTTATTACTTTTTAAAATAAGAGTGGGGGATTCTTGCGCGATGAACATTACTTACGATCTCACGACGAACTTACCCGATCTTACCCGGAGTTAAAAAAGATGTTTTTCTAGCAAATGTATTGTGTGTGTGTGTGTGTGTGTGCGTGCGTGCGTGTGAAGAGCATAGCTCAAAAACGAAAAACCTAGTAAGTTGAAACTTGATATTCCGTTTAGGTATCACCTTGGAATCTGACCCTAAGTTGTCTGTCAAAATTCTTCAACCGGAAGTACCACTTTACTAGTTTTTTTTTTTTGTACTTTTTTTCCATTTTCTCAATAATGGCTTCGACGATTTTCTTCAAACTTGGTATATCAAGTACATATTCAAAGAGCTACAACTTTTATTTGAAACATTTGTCTGGTAAAATTCATTTAAGGAAGGGGTGTGGTTATATTTTTCTCCAAAGTACTATCATAGTTGATTGTACAATTCTAACATCCAAATAAAATTAATTAGATATAAATAGATGGCCAAAATTCCGAGTTTCAGAAAATAGTAATACCGGAAGTGCGTTTTTACTGAACAGTTTTTTCAGTTTTCGACGGTTCCATTCAATTTGGTACACTAACTATAAAATTTGTCAATTATAATTTTGAGAACTTGTGTGAGTGTTTCACACCAGATTTTTTGTGATGTGCTGTGTCTGTGCCAATGTGTGGGTTTTTATATATTATATTTATATTTTATTTTTATATTTATAAAAATTTGATGTTGGTATTGGTACTTAAAACATCACTAAGATATATGACCCAGCAAAGAATCATGCTAACTCATTGACATTTCCTTAGAACGGAAACACTTTATTTAGATGATAATAAAAATTTCCGTTAAATTAACCACTTAATTTTCGAACTCAAACGGTACAACTCTTTTTTCGCAGTTTTTCTCTGGGTGCGCAGTGACAGATTTATTGTTAATTTAATATATTTAATTATAGGGGAGGGATGCAAGTTTTTACAGGGCTCCTGGTTTACTTCATGATTTCTATCTAGCCAACCTACTAATAATGATATTTAAAAAAAAAAATGTTGAACCCCCACGTATCCAAGTCAGGAGCCGCCACTGTTCCACAACGTAATTTAGTTGCATATTTCCATTTAATGATGTTTCTGAAGGAGGCAAAAATACCTTACTGGTCTTAGTCAGATCTGAAAAGAATCCACTTCTAACCCAGTCACAGGCCATAACAAAACACTTTTCAATATAGTGTGTAGTAAACTAATTTCACTCTGTACAAATTTTTGTTAATCATACACCCATAATGATTGCCTGAAACGCCAGAAATCGCTCGCGATGATCATCAAAACGAAGCAAGCCATCATTGGAAAAATAACTCTCTGATGCTTTCCAGGTCTGGAAACTCAACCGCACTAAATTAGGAGACCGCAAACCTTTGAATGCACTCTGATGGTTTGCTTTTTTTTTTTTTTTGGAACCTTCCAGTGGAATATTCCTCTGCGGACTTCCAGGGTCTGTAACGTTCAATGTCTGTAGAAATGAACGAAATTCTCATTTTTTTTTTTTTTTTTGACATATGAATAAGTATTTTAAAATGCAAAATTATTAATAAATAAAAGAAAATACAAAAAAAAAAAATGAAACATAAAATAAAAATAGAATAAGATACATACCTGAAACGTCCAGTTGGATGATGAATGGGCCCTCCAAATCTGCGGGCGGCTTGCGGTGTGAGGTAGGCAGCCAGCGGTGGCAGCGCTTTGTTATTATTGCTTGGGTTGTTGGCGAATTTAACGGTTATGGGTTCAGTAGATCCTTTGGGCACTGTGCCATTCAGTTCTTGTATCGCTCGTTCGGCCTCTACTCTCTGGTCAAAACGTATGAAGCCAACACCTTTGGAAAGACCTATAATTATATTCGTGACTGAGTTTGTTAATAAACTAGAAAAATAAAATTTAAACAAAAAAAAAGAAAAAATTTTTTGATGTGAAACAGTTCATTACGACCTTTTCTTACTGCAATTGGACAATTATTTTCTCTTACTACTGGTAAGAGAGGAAGTATTGTGATCTTGTCAAATTTTCGATATCGAGTTTTCACCGGTAATACACATTTTGAGGTCTAGACAGAATGAAAAACAATTAATAATGTTTTTAACGAATGGTCTATAGGTGTAATGTGTGTGTGAACAAAATAAAGTCGCGGGAAGCTCAAAATTTGGAATACCGTTTTATCAAAAGTTCAACTTTACTGATTTTTTTTTTTTTGTTTACCAGTTTTTCGTGTTTTTCTCAAAAAAGGTTACAACGATCTTCTTTAAACTTGGAATGCTTGCTGCATAGATAGAAACGTATCACTTTTATTTGAAACATTTTTCTGAAAAAATTGATTTTGAGGTGTATTTCTTTAAATTTAAATTTGAACTAGCTTTCTGGGTTTTGAAATAGAGCGCTGCACATAAGGCCTCTCAAGTAAACAAGTAAAATCCCCACGATATGGCCAGCCCAATTAAACATTGATTGTAATGTTGATGGTTTCTGCGGCCATTTTCATATGTCAGTGGTTTGCTTAAAAACTGACGTTTCTTTCACCCATGTTGCAGTGAGCCTCTTCAGGGTGGGAACGACCCTGAAGAGGCTCAATGCAACATAGGTGAAACGTCGGTTTTTAGCAAACCACTGACGCATTCTCAACCCGCAAACTCTGTTCTTCATTGTAACGTTTATGGTAAATTTATGGTACGATCATGGTTTATTGTAACATTTTAACACCTGAGGGGCGTGCACTATAGACCCTGCAGGTAGCAGTGCAACTGGCCTCTTTACTCCCCCAAGATCCATGCAATATGTGTACTTATTATTGGTGAAAGCTTGAATTGCTGCTTGAAATTTATACGGTATATATAGCAGTTTTCTTAGAACGAGAAGGTTCGCTTTGACCTCCCCATTAAAGTTAAAAGCTACCCGCAATGTTTATGACTCCGTGGGTATAAATGTGGGTCCATGTCTCACTAGGATATCTATTATGAATAGTTTCTATGGTAATTGCTTTCATTTCATAATTGGGAGTCCCCTCTTTGTCGACAGGCTTTAGCAGCTCTAAGTGTACATTTGTAGTGCGGCGTGGGAGTGAGTCCTAACGTTATGGTCTGTTAAAATTCACGGTATGCTATCAATATTTCTTTTACTTTTCTCTCTTTCACTTTTTTAAGGTAGCTATTTTGGGTTTTGAAGTCTCCCAAGTAAGTGTGAAAGGTTTACATCATATCTGTGCAGTCAAAAACCTTTATAACGAGCATTCCAAGCTGGACTCAACAGTTCCATTAGCAAGCCACATCAAGGCGCCAACACTGAACCACCAAGCGCACGTCTAGCTGTAAGAGAAATTTGAATAAAAGCTAACCATCTGAGAGAAGCTCAACAGCCAATCGGATAAGTCAGTCATCTGATAAACTTTGAAGAAGAACAGTCTCGCCAGATCACTAAGCTAACCCTACACTGGCATAACACTCTATTTTTGCATCCACTCCCCCAATCCCCTCCACAACACACCCTCATCCTGTGCTACCATTACACTATTCAGAAATGAAGACACACTTGCCCGGATAATCAATTTTCTAAAAACCACTTTAAAGAAAAGCTTAACGTTCCAGCTTTTTCAGAAAAACAAACATCCCTCCAAAAAATTAATTTTCCTAAAAAAAAAAATGTTTCAAATAAAAGTGAAAATGCCACTATATTGCACACAGTTAGTATGCAAAGTTGAAAAAAAAAAACGGATTTTGAACTGAAAACATCGTATTGATATACAAACGTAATATGTTTTTACTTTCTCTTACTCTTAAAAGGAAGTATTGCCATCGTGTCAAAATTTCGCAAAATTGAGTTGTCAACGGAAATATATGATTTGAGGTCCCCTAAGTATGACAAAAATGTTTTTAGTGAATGGTCTGTGTGTGTGTGAACAAAATACTCAAAAACGGAAAAATCGCTGTAAGTTTGAATCAGTGATTCACTAATTCACTCCCCCTCTCTAGTTCACTGCATTTCTCCCTCAAACTTGTAGAAGAGGCAAACTAAGGAGGAACTGAAAGAGAGAAGGGTTAGTTCAAGCCGCCTGTATAAAAGAGCCGGAATCTGATATTGAGTCATCATCAACCAACAACAGACTACCTACATCATTCTCACAATGTCACTCTGCTCTGCCAGATCACTCTGACCACATTCTCTTCTCCACGCTAGCATACTCTCACTCTGAAATATTACACTGTAAAGTCCCTGCAGTGTTTATTATTCACACTAATACAAACAGTGTTAGAGTAAGTCTAACTTCACTCTAAAGTTATTTCTCTTCTCAACAAACCTCCCAAAACATCCATTACAAAGTTCAAACATATTATTCCGTTCAGGTATTACCACCGCATCTGACACGAAAGTTTCAGGCAATATCCATCAACCGAAATTGGGACTTAACTGAAACATTTTTTCTTTCAGTAATTCGCTTCTGAGTGGTGGGGAAGTTCTAGGGCAATAATAGCATTCTGCTTTCCTTTAAAATACCACTCAGTATAATGTATGATTCTACTGCTGATAGAATATTAACATACTGGGGTGTAACGAAGTCTTTAACACTAGTTTACCAAAATTTTTTTATTAGGTACCCCTTTCACTTTCAGTTTATGCTTGTACCAGCTTGTGGGAAAGACCTATGCGATTTGTGAGCGACCTAAAAAATGATCTAGTTGAATCTTGAAATTCGGGGGATTTTGCCTTACTATTTTAAAAAAGACTATCACCACAAACGCTGCTTCCGAAATAAATGAAGTAGAGAGCGGAGGCTTTGTACAGATCACGGGCTGCGCAGATCTGGTGCAAAGAATTTAGATAGGGTGATATGAGCTTGGAAAGTAAGCTTCATCCAGGATGTTCTCTCTTCTTAGATCGGTACTTCTGGTGAAAGCTGTGAAAGCGGATCCTTGCACCAGCACCAGAAACACTCAGGTGAATTAGGCATGTCCGATTCAACCACAAACCGCCACCGCCATGCATCCGCCATAGTTCATAGAAGCTGCCAATCATTCCACATCAAATTACGCCCCAACAAGCCCACACACCGAGTTCTGAAGTCTGTAAAAAAAACTCTTCTTCAAAACCCGAATGAATTTTGTTTCATCAAACGAATTAATACTGACAGCAAAAGTGAGTTTATTTAGACATTCCGAAAAAAAAAAAGTGTTGTTGTGCACGGAAGACGTCATTTATTTTGAGCTAGTTCGTGACGGTCATGCGATTACATTCCGAACTGTACTCTACTCAATTAGAACGCGTGTTCTCCCGTTTTGGCTGCAAAATATCCTACTTGAGCCAACTGAAAAAAAGTGGACACCTTCAACAAGAAGACAACGCAAGGCCCGCACACGTCACGTCAAACGTTCTCAGTAATCGAAGATTTGAATTTTAAGTTTCTCCAACACGCAGCTTACAGCCCAGATTTGGCACCCTATGATTACCATCTTTTCCGCTACATAGCCCACTTTTTACATGGTAAAAAATTTACAAATACGGAGGAGTTAAAAACTGGGAGTTTTTTGCCACCAAAGATAGCTCTAGGTAACGGAAGAACATCGGTATTTTTAGCTCCTAGACGGGTTTAAAATGAAGAAAATGATGGCCTATATGTCGAGGAGAAAGCTTACAATTTTTTGAATTGTAAGGGTGAATAATGCAGACTTTTGTTTCATAGAACCATTGGTAGAATTCTAAATTTGAAGAAAATCGGTTAAAAAAATATTTAGTTTAGGTATTTTGCGGAGTTTGTTGGAAGTTATTTGGGCGCTCTTCTGGACTACAATATTATCACTAACCTACCTGCATGGACTAGTAGAGTATTTAATACTTGTCCACTCCCTACCATCACTACAGACAAAGAGTAATATTAAGACAAATAAGTAAATTTTCTAATTATACTAAAGGCGCAGAGAAAGTCGTGCGAGTATATCTCACACCATTGTTTTCATATATTTATGGAACCTCACAAAGATATTTTCTGTGAAAATTTAAAATAAAAAAAGACAAATCAAATTTCGAAAATTTGATACCACCATCGCAATACTTCCCACTTATAGCCGTAAGTGAAAGTAAGAAAAAAAATAAGTTCGAAACTCTGAGGATTGCAGCAAGAGATCTTCAACAAATCGCAACAATATTTCACACCAGATTTATTTTTCTTTTCTTTTTTCCTTCCCCACACCAAGGCCTCCTTCTTAAAATAATTAATTAAAGTACCCCAATATGACCCAACCAAACAATAAGTTTTACTACATATCCCTACTACAGTAAAATTTTGGAGTATAAAAAATTATTTTTGGAGAGGTAATATTTTTTTTTTTTTAAAGGGTTCAAATGGGGTATTTAGGGTAGGGTTTTATTAATTGCAAAAAAATTTCTTAGTTAAATGGATGTTCAATAAGTAGGATATTGGAGCACAGTGGAAATTAAAGTAACATGCAAATTGCAAATTATGGTTCATGTTTTTTAATCTGCTTCAAAGGATTCCAAAAAAAAATAAAAAAAATGGACGTCCCATGCTTAAAGAAAATAAAAAGAATTAGCAAAAATACATCAGTTTTTTTTTTTTGAATTAGCAAAAATAAGCAACATAAAAACAAAATAATAAAATACAATTTGCAAGAAATTATCACTTCGTATCTGAGTAGTTTTTCTTTTTCGTACTATATCTAAGAGACATGTTTGAATACATCGGATTAACTATAATATATTTATATATATAAAACACCCTCGGGTCCTTTGCCTAAATTTGTTTTATATAATTTTTCTTTTAATTAACTAAAATAATAAATAAATAAAATAATGGTGAAATAATAATTTAATTAAAAATAAATTAAAAATTAAAATTAAATTAAAAAAAAAAAATAATTTGGTACTTACAAGGGACACTATCGGCACCTCCCCCAACGAATTGGCGCACTGAAAAAGAAAAGATAATCAGCTAAGTGGCTAATTATAAAATAAAATAAAATAAAAGTAATTAAAAAAATAAAAATAAATTAAAATAAAATCATAGAAAAATAAAATAATAATAATAATAATAATAATAATAAAATGATGAAGGCGCTTTGGGTGGGATTGTCCAAAAATTACGCGAATATATTATATATACCCCCAAACCGAAATAAAAATCTTTAAAAAATTATAAATAAAAATCTGGTGTGAAACACTCACACGACTTTCTCTTAGAGCAATTTACATAGTTATTACTGACAAATTTTCTTCAAACATCAACTTCTTATTAGATGTTTAATTGCCTTCAATTTTATATTAGTGGGAAAAAACTAAACTTAATAAAATTGAGATTTTCATGGAGAAAATCGCAGAAAAATGAAAAAATAATCATAAAAACTGTTCAGTAAAATGACACTTCCGGAAAACCTAGAGGAAATCTCGGCTTGACAGTTAGTTTTATTTACATTTTCAGAAAATAGGAATCATACTCTTCAGTTTAAAGATGTCTAGATGTTACCTGCCATTTTTTTTATCCAAATAGAACAATCTGACATTCAATTTAAAGACTGGACTTTCATAAATCCAACCTTCCCGGAGATTAATATCCCTTGCCTCATAATCCTGCCTTATTCATGTCTTCGCTTTTTTTTGGCAACATCACACATTTGTGAGCAACTACTTTCAGGGATGAAGTAAATGAAGAATAAAATATCTGAATGGAACCAAAATATCTGTAAGAGCATCTTGAGGAACTCACGGAGATTTGTAACTACTTCCATCCAACTAGATATTGTTACATTAGTTTCCCAAATATAATGTTAGCTATCATTGCTTACATAAGTAAATTTTCTATAGCAGTAGTCGCAAAAGGATATTTTGAACTAACCTAATCTCTACCTTAAAAGGCATTAGGCCTGCTCTGAATTGAATAATATAGTACCGGATATCTGCAAAAAGTATATACTTTTGCTCATCAACTATCATTACTGATTGTATTTTTTAAGTTTGGCCCCAACACAGTTCTTCTCCTTCCAATGTGGCCCAGATCACTCAAAAAGTTGGTCTCCCCTGGAGGACTAGAAAACAACATGTAAGGACTGAATACAAAAATAATAAAAAATGTTTCCACAAAAAAAAATATGAAGACCTATGTGAATTTTTGAGTGTGTGTTTTGTGTGAATTTAAAAAGAAAAAAGAAACAATAAGTAGAGGCGGCCATTTTTGAGAAAAATCCATTTACAAGGGGGTAAATTTCCAGTTGAAAGATTTTGTCCAAAACTTCTATTGGCTGGTAATCTGGTAGTTACCTAAAATGGAATTTACGGTTTTTTGGATTCTACTGATCTCCTTCCTACACATACAATACATACCATACATACATACATACACACACACACACAGAACACGACCACAGGGAATATCCCCCCTAAAACAGAAATTATCTGCTTCAATGATTCGGTATCTAACCGGAATATCAAATCTGAGTTTCCAGCTTTTACGAACATACACTCACCTATAGCTCATTCGCTAAAATCATTAGAGCAGCTCAAAACGTGTATTTCCGGTGTAAACTCGATAATGAAAATTTGTCACGATTACATCGTGTATTTTTGTTTTGTTTTTTTTAATTATAATAATACCAGCTTTGGGGGTTCTGATAGAGCTGAAATTATCCTAATCTCTAAAACAGTCATTTTAGTATTATACAAGGTTCGACCAAGAATTTACAAAATAATTTCGCCAATGAGTTATGCGTGAATTGTATATAGTAAGAAAAAGTCATGTGTGTGTACCAGATTCTTCATATTTCTACTCCAAAACTTCTAAATTAGATACTTAAATCCTTAATACGCCGCTTATTTGTAGCACTGCGCACTGGCAAGAAAGCAGGATAAGCGAAACTTAGAAGTGAAGCTGTGATGCAAGGCTGCAAATTTGCAAAACATGCTACGATATTAGCAGCGCTAAGGCAGTTGCATGGTAAAGGCAAAAAAAAAAAAAAATCTGGTGTGATACATTGACACGACTATCTCTAATGCAGTTAATTACACTTATAAAACTACAAAGTTGCTTTAAATTTGAAATTTGTATACGCCCTGAACATAGGCAGATAGAAAATTAAATCTAAAGCACAACATGTCCCCTGTAGCATTCTAAAAATCAATGCTGCTATCTGTGCAGTCAGCAATCCAAGTTTAAAGGAAATCGTTACAGTCGTTTTCGATAAAAAATCCCCCCCCCCCGAAAAACTCAAAACTATTCTATAAAGTCACACTTCCAGTAAACTGATTTTCTTCAAAAATTAGAATTCTAGAAACATTACATCGGTGGTAGAACCATACATTGTACCGAAGTGGTACTTTATAAGGAAACAACGCTACTGCCCCCCCCCCAGGAACACCCACAAAAAAAGAATTTTCCTGAGAAAATGTTTCAAATAAAA
Source organism: Triatoma infestans (assembly GCA_011037195.1). NCBI lineage: Eukaryota > Metazoa > Arthropoda > Insecta > Hemiptera > Reduviidae > Triatoma > Triatoma infestans. Next base: position 31,758 of record JAAEAF010008494.1, read on the forward strand.
GTGATAGGTATATAAAGGTTAAAGACTGGATCGAAGACCCTCTAGGGAACTGGGGCAAGGCTGATTGGGCCAAGGACCAAATACTCAGAACCCATGGATAAGTTTCCCAGCATCTTCCAGGCGAAAATACACGCAAATGCGTTCAATTTATGCTCGACAGAAGATATCAGAACCAGGAGATTGTAATCCTTTCCGATAGTCAGGCTGCCTTCAGAGCACTGGGATCCCATGTTATCAGCTCTAAAATGGTTTAGGAATGCCTAGGCAAGTTTAATGATATGAACGAGAAACTACCCTCGTTTGGGTGCCAGGGCATGTAGGCACAGAAAGAAATGAGTTGGCCGATGGTCTGGCAAAGAGAGGTGTGCATCCCCGCTTATGGGACCTGAATCATTTTGTGGGTCAGCGACCAATCTCTTTTAAAGGAACTTAAGAAGGAGGAAGGAATAAGGAGGATCTGTTGGGAAATTATAACCCAAAGAAGTCGGAAGCATGCAGTGGGCCTTAGTAAGAACAAGCTCCGCATTGGGCATTGTAGACTCAGGGGACACCTGACGAAGCTGGGCTTGGAGAGTGACAGCATGTGCAGATTCTGTGCGAAGATGAGGAAACTCCAATACATCTCCTAACGGACTGCGATGCTGCCATTCAGAGAAGATTTACTGGGCAAGTTACCAGGAGGAAGAAGAGAACATACCCTCCCAAGAGCATTCCAGGATATTAGGATTCTTTAGGGTTGTTAACCTGGGGGGGGGGGTGCTGTAGTCGAGTTCACATAGCACCTGAAGCGGTGCTATAGGCTAAGCCCCCCCCCCCCAAATCTTTGGGGCTATTTTGGTGTGAAAATTCTAAGAAAAACTCAGGAAACCTATTGTGTAAAGCAATAACCTCTTTTCTTCAAATATGGAATTCTTGCAATGTGATACTTTAGTGAAAAGATTTATTAATACCCCCTCCCACAAAAAACAATTTTCTGAGAAAATTCTTCAAACAAAAGTGATTAGCATTTATATGGTGTGTGTGTGTGTGTGTGTGTGTGTGTGTGTGTACATATGTAGATAGTTTACACAGTTCAGAGAAAATTTTTGAAACTATAAACTAAGACGATATATTTCCCGTAGAGGAAAAACTTCAATTTCAAAAATTGGCCACGATAAAATTTGGATTAAAAAAAATATATAAAATGCATTAAAAAGCAAGTTAAGCTAAATTAAAAAAAAATTTTTTTTTCTTTGTACGTGGTGAGGTGCCACACACAGTTGATTTTAATAGAAAACTCAATTTTGCTCATGCGCAGTGTTTTTTTTATTTATGCGCGCGTGATGTGAAAACTTACTCTAAAATTTCCTGAATTTTTTTTTGTAATGTATAATTTGCTTTGTTTTTGCTCCTGTTTCACAAAAATTTGATTATCAAATTATATATATAGTATACATATATATAGTATATTTTATATATATATATATTTATATAAACTGTATATAGTACATATTTACTATATATATAGTAATAGCTCGGACATATATACTATATATATATTATACTATACTTTTATAGTATATATATATTATAGATACATAGTATATATATAGTTTTCTATATTTACAATTACTAAACTGTATTAGTACATATTTACTATATATATATGTAACTATATATAATATTTACTATCATATAAAATATATTATATATTATACAAAAAGAATTCATACATCTTGTTTAAAATAAAGAAAATTAAAGTATTTAATATTTAATTTATTAATACTGAATTAAATTGGTTATCTTATTAAAGTATTCAGCTAAGGAACTTCCAGATTGAATTACAGAATTGTAATTCTGGCAGAAATATTCATACACTTGATTATGTTGTTAGTGATAATTAATATTATTATTCGATCAAAATTCCGCGACCTTTAGATTTCTGAGTTAAATTTAATTCATAAGGCGTAAACAAAAAAAGCAAAAAATCTGATGTGAAACACTCACACAACTATCTCTAACTGTAACAGACAAATTTTATAGTTAATATACCAAATTTAAGGAAGTTAGAAAAAAAAAATCCACTTTCAGTTTAATTTTTTATGAAACTCAGAATTTTGGTAATTTATTTATTTATTTTCTAATTAATATTGTTTAGGTGTTAGGTCCGTCTGGTGTGATACCTGATAATTACCTCCGATGTTATACGGACGGTTCCAGAATGGAAAATGGTAGGTCCTGGAGCTGTGGTCTATTTGGAGAGTTCATTTGGAGTATCTCTTGGTGAATGGACCACAGTCTTCCAGGCTGGGGTTTATGCTATTCTTTGTTGTATCTTGGATGAGAGGGTACATAACAATAACTTAAAAGGTGTTTGTATCTGCTCGGACAGCCAAGCTGCGTTGAAGGCACTGAGTTCATGTGTCTTCACTTCCAGGTTGGTATTAGAATGCTCTAAAAGACTGGAAGAGCTTTCTTCGCTGAAGGATGTGCTTCTAGTCTGGGTATCGGGTCACATGGGAATTTGATAGGTTTGAGGAGGTGGATAGGTTTGCCAAATTAGGCGCCTCTCTCCCTTTCATTGGTCCCGAGTCTGCTGTTGGCGTGTCTTCTGGCACATGTCTGTCAGGCGTCCAACCATAGAGAGCTTTACAGCATTCATCCTTGTGCATGAGCTCAGTTGGTTTTCAGCAGTCCAAAATGCTCATCGGGAGGTCTGGGCAGGGACGTTGCTTTGTCTTTCATGGAGCTCTCTCAGGCATCTGGTTGCATCTCTACGTAATGGGGCTCATGCCGGATCCAATTTGTAGTCTGTGAGACAGAGGAGGAAACACACATCCATCTCATGATAATTGTCTGGGTTGTGAGGTGATTAGGTTCAGAACCTTTGGATGTCTATGGAAGAGCTTAGGCTATTGTCCGATTTGTTAGGACTGCGGTGAATCTTAGATGGATTAGACCCTGGTCTGGATATTTGTTCTAGACCCGGTTTGTTGTTGTTTTCTTGGGGTAGCAATATGGGCCCAATGAGGCTTTGGATAGCGTAGGGTTTGGTCTCTCCCCACAGACAAATAATAATAATAATAATTAGGTGTTAGAATTGATTGTATAATCAACCATGTTAGCACTTTAGTAGAAAAAAAAGCCGTCCCATTGCCCCCAAAAGCCCCCTTAAATGACTTTAACCGGAGAAATGTTCTAAATAAAAGTTGCAGCTCTTTATATGTGTAGTTCACATACTTAGTCTTAAGAAAATCGTTTGGAACCATTTTTAGAAAAAATAGCAGAAAACTGAAAAACACTTATTCAGTAAAAACGCACTTCCAGTCATCCCGATTTTGTTCAAACTCGGAATTTTGAACAACATATTTAATTTTAATTAATATTATTTTGATGATAGTAATTTGTGTAATAAACTGAAATAGCACTTTAGAGGAAAACATAACCCCCACCTTTTCACCAAAAGTACCATTAAATGAATTTTCCCAGAAAAATGTTTTAAATAAAAGTTGTAACACTTCCGGTTGAACGATTTTTTTTTTCGAAAAGCTTATTCTCAGATCTCCTGTAATAGCACTTTAGCGAAAATTAAGTTTGTACATTCTGCTATTTTTCGTGGTTGAGATATGCTGTCTCTCACACACACAAACACACAGACCAATTGCTTAAAAACCACTTTTTTGGACTTAAGGGTCCTCAAAACGTATATTTCCCCGATGAAAATCTCTTATGGAAAATTTGACACGATTACAATACTTTCTCTTACGAGAAAGAGAAAGTGAAAAAAAGGTTAAAATCAAAAATAGATTCAAGTGTATTAATATTTCTGAGCATCATGCTTTCTTATATGATAAAATTACTTATGTATTTTTGATTGTAAGAAAGTTCTGGGTTAATAAATTATTCATGTTCTTCCTCTAAAAAAAATTCTTCATTGCGGATATAACACAATGTATGAATACATTGCACACTAACTGCATATATATTTGTTTGTTAATTTACTTATTTAAAAGATGCAATGCATGCGACATATATATGTAATAAAGATTAGAGATAACAGATAGAAAAAAAAAACAAAAACAAATATTGTTTAGGCCTGCAATTACATGCTAATAATTAATGTAAAATAACGCAATGAATTTTTAATCTTCTACTACCTTCCTTATTGTTATATAAAGGATATTTAATCCTGAAGGAGAAACATGCAATATCAGCAAAAATATCCTTTAATATGAAAGTAGTTGAGGAATATGTCAGTTTTAATGTGAGTGTAATAGAAACATTACATTGAAGTGGACTCTCTACATGAACATGGTGAATTTGCTCTGACGATGGGTGAAAATCCCAAACCGATCAGGAACGAAATGAATATGCATACTACGACGGTATAAAATACCAGATGTTATCCAGCATTGCTGGCCCATCTACATATTCAAGAATATGAAAGCTTGTAAAGGGGGAACGTGTTGGAGAATAACCTTATAGCCAAGTGTTGTGTGTGGGTCACATATGGGGGGGTTACCCGAAAGAAGTCACCTTCTAGCTAATAGTAAATAAGATTACTGGAGTAGAACACCTCTTACGGCGTAAGAATGAGAACGTATTTACGATTATATGAAATTTTTCAAAAATTAAAGATATTTTCCCAGAAAAATACATGTTGAAAAATCTATTTTCCCCGGTAAAAATTTTTCAAATAAAAGTGATAAGTGATAAGTATAAGAAAAGTGATAAGTATTTATGTGTGAAGCTAGATACAAAGTTTAAAGAAAATCGTTGGAGCCGTTTTCGAGAAAATCACGGAAAATTGAAATAAAAATAAAAACCGGTTGAGTTTCCGGATTGAGAACGGCGTCAATGGTTTGCTAAAAAACCGACGTTTCGGCCATGTTGCAATGAGACATTTCAGGGTCGTTACAAGACAGGTTGTCAGTTTTTAGCAAATCACTCACGCAAATCGGAAATTCAAGTGTTTTTCATGAAAATGGCCACGGAAACCTAAAAGATCAAAATAAAAACCTTTCATGGTTTTCAAATTGTCACGCCTTAAAATTATAATGAGATGTTTATAAGGCCAATGGCCAGAAGAGTTTTAAAGAAAAAAAATTATTTGTTGCTCTACGTTTCGTGTACCACTGATGTCCTTCTTCAGGAGCTCTGCAAGTTTTGAGCTTTCTGAACGATTTTTCGTTTTGGAGATATTTTGTTAACTGACACATATACACACACACACACACTCATACATACATACATTTCATACCCAAGGGATCACAATACATGTATTTCCGGTTAAGAAACAAAAATATGAAAATTTGACACAATTGCAATACTTCCTCTTAATTGCAATTTACATAGTTCTGATTGATTTATTCATTTATATGGGTATCCTCCCCCCCAAATCATGCCAGTAAATCCAGATTTTCATCTAACTCAGAATTGTGGCAAAATATTAAAATTCTTATTAATATATTATAGACGATAGAATCGTATAATATACTGAAATGGCCCTTTAGAGCAAAGCTTAACATCACGCCGCTCCTTCCCGACTAAAAAAATTAGTAGATAGAATAAGAAGAGCAAAGAAAATCGACTGGAGCAAAATAAAGTCGCAACTTCCAGTTGATGGATTTTGAACAAAACCTGAAATGTTGTGATGGTACCTAAACAGAATATCAAGTTTGAGCTTCCTCCGACTTTTTCAGATATTTTGTTCACACATACACACACACCAATCTGAGAAAAACAAATGAATTTCACTTTCTCTTGCTAGTGATTAAGAGGGAGTAATGTAATCGTGTCCAATTTTTAGTATTTAAGTTTTCATGTTCACGGAAATTCATGTTGTGTGTGACTGGAAGTGCGATTTTACCGCACTTTTTGTTGTTTTTCCAATTTTCTAAAAAATGGCGTGAACGATTACTCTTTAACTACACACATTTATAGGTCTCGAACCCTTCTACAGTTTGTCCAGATATCTGATTCAAACTTCTATCTATGGATGGAAGACCAGCGTCTGCAATAGTGGGAGGGGGAACACCAGGACCGAGGGAGGCGAAATTCTTTATAAGAAATATTCGCCTAAATGTGCCGAGGACGTACTGAACCATAGCCGGAAGGTTATAAGGACAATTCCTCTTAAGGAAACAAACATCTACACAGTATGGAACTCACTGCGGATCCATCTCTGCAGGTAATGCGGACAGAAAAGACCATGTTCTTAGAGATTGCGAACATTATGCTCGCAGACGATTTCTGAAATTTGGCACTCATAATTTTTTTGCCGGGATCAAACATTTCACTCGTCTCATTCCTAGCGTTTTTTAATGAGACACAGCAGATTGTGAGGTGTTCTACGAGGTGCACAATGGGCCCATTAGTGGCCTAAGTGCTGAACTTCCCCATGGAGTCCCCGAGTTCTAGATTAGATTAGATGGCGCACAAATTCAGCACCAACTATCCTAAATATTTTTTTTTGGAAAAATGTTCAAATAAAAGTAATACATTTTCATCCGTGCAGTTAACATTCCAAGTTTAAGAAAAATCGTTTTAGTTGTTTTCGAAAAAATGCCGAAAAAAACCTATTCTATAAAGTCGCACACACTGGTGAGGGACTGCCTATCTGCCCTAACCGAAGTGGGTGCTCGGAACAAGCTGAAACTCGCTTGGGTGCCGGGGTTCCTTGGCAACCAAAGGGCGGACGCCCTGGCGAGGGAGGGCTCGAAGGATGCCTTTATAAACCCCGAGCCCTTCTGCTGGTTGCCAAGGAGCCTGATTCACGCTTCTATCAAGGAATGGATAGAAGACCGGCGTCTGCAATGGTGGGAAAGAACCCCGGGGCAGAGGCAGGCTAAATTCTTTATTAAAAGATATTTCCTTACATTCACCAGGGATCTACTGAGTTATAGCCGAAGTGATATAAGGCTAAGAGTGGGTCTACTAACAGGACATTGTAGGCTGAATAGGCACTTGCACCATTTACTACTTGCAGACATCGCGTTATACCGTTACTTTGGGAGTGTGCCGGCCTGGCGAGGACAAGGTTTCTTCAACTGGGGACAAGCAATCCTGAAGCAACGAGCTTCATGACGGAGCCACTTTCAGCTTTGCTAGGCCTGATTAAGAGGGCGAAGCTGAGGCTTTGTGCTATAAAACTAGTGGATCCACAATAGACTTCTCAATGAAGGTCGCAGTGGAATGAGGCGTGGCCCTCCCCAATCTAATCTAATCTAAACCAATTTTCTTCAAATTTGGAATTCTATCTCTTCCAATGCATTTTTTTTTTTTCTTGCGCATCGACAACTTAGGTCATTAGCGCCATTCCAATGTATATTATTATTATTATGTTGGCAGTAAAACCATATATTATACTGAAGTGGTACTTCAGATGGCAGTACTTTAGAGGAAAGCATAACGCTACTGGTCCCCACCCCCCCATAAGTGTAACAAATTTCATGAAATCTGTCGGTGTTTTTATGAAGAAAATCGCAAAAAACTGGAAAAAACTGTTCAGTAAAAAACGCACTTTCAGTCGACCGATTTTCTTCAAACCAGGCAAATTTTGGCAACAATTACTTAAACAATAGAACTGTATAATAAACTAAAATAACACTTGAAAGGAAGAAAACATAAAATCCACTTTAAATAAATCTCAACTATTTTTTTCATACTCGGGGCCTCCACTCCACAAAACGTTATTTCCGATGAAAACTTGAAATCGTAAATTTGACACGATTACAATACTGTCTCTTACTAAGGAGTAAGAGAAAGCAAAAAAAAAATTGCCAATCCTACCCATACGCCAAATGTTGTCCAAAGTATTTGCATAAATATCTGCCATCGAAAACGTACAGAATTATTTCTATTTCTGTCACATTCATGTATCTAAAACGGAATTTAAAAAAAAAAATGCATTAAAGAAATGAATACAAATACAATTCAAAAAATAAAATGAAATTCGCATGCTGGCACTACAGAGAGGACGTGCATAAAGATATAAATAAATAAAATATATAATAAATAATAATAATAATATAAAGGCGGGAGTAGCTCAGTGGTAGCAAGCTGGACTCCAACTCTGTGGTCCCAGGTTCGAGTCCAGCAATGCTGCCCTTGGATTTTCTCTTCCTAGGAGCCTCTACAGCTCACTGTCCGGTGATGGGCAGTGTTATCTGTAAGGCGAGAACACTGTCCGGAGGGCGACAGTGCACTGAGAAGGCCCTCGCCGCCTATGGCTTCAAATGTTGACGCGCCTTAATTAAAAAAAAAAATAAAAACAAAATAAAATAAAAAATTATAAATGCATTTGGTGAATTATTAACAACCAGGTTCAGTGAAGTCTGACCATTATTTTTTTACTTTTTGAATTTTAAACATTTCCGTCCCCTTTCCAAAATCTGGTGTAAAACACTCACACAACTTTCTCTAACTCCAATTAATGCAATTTAATTACTAACAAATTTTCTTTAAAAATTTAAAATATTGACAATGTTTATTTGGGCTTGCCATATAAAAAAAATGGTAGGGATTATACTTAATACCCTGAGCGGATAGATGTGGAGCGCCCTCTGTCATAACCAACAACGCTTGTGTATTTTAAATTTAAACATAACTTGACAGAACACCCAAAAACAAACTGAAATCAATTTTTTCGGAAAACCAGTTTCTATCAAATTTGGAATTTTCTCAGTGCTTCTAATGTATATTAATACTACGATGTAGGTGGTAGAACCATACATGGTACTAAAGTGGTACAATAGAGGAAAGCATAATGTTCCCGTTCCCTCAAAAAACAACCCCAAAAAAATCAATTTTCCCGGGAAAATGCATCAAATAAAAGTGATAGATATTTAATTAATATATTCGTTTTTTTTTTGTTTTTTTTGAGAGATATTTTCTTCTCGCAAACAGACCATTCGTTAAGAATATTCGTATTCAAGGGACCTCAAAAACAATGTATTTCCGGTAAAAACTGGATTTGCAAATTTGGATACGATCGCAATACTTCGTCTTACTACTTAAAGGGCTCTATACACTCTCAGTTTTACTGCGCAGTTACACACGTGTGACGTCCTGTCTGTACGATAAACTGTGGTAACTGTGCAGTTTAAGACGATAATCACGCAGTTATCAGGCTCTTTTGTAACGTTAAACTGCGCGGTTGAACTGAGGTAAACACGCAGTTTTCGCAATTCTTATTCTTCCATGATGGCACCTACTGCTAACAAAGACGCTTTGTTGGCATTCATTGATGTGTACCATGCACACTCTAAATATGGGATATTGGAAATCCACATTACAGCAACAGCAATAAAAAGGCTGCAGCTTATGAGTTAACAATCGAACAGTTAAAACCTATCGAACCCGATGCGTCTCGTGATACTGTTGTGAAAAAGATTAACAACCTCCGATCTGCGCTCCGTAAGGAGTTGAAAAAATTTCAAGATTCAAAAAAAATCAGGTAGCTCAAGTATGATTATGCGTGCCATCGCTAATGAACTAACGTTCCTTGTAGACCAAGAAACTAGTGAGCCTCAAACTGAGGAAACTGGTATAAAAACTGACGTTCTACCCTACACTATCAGTTTAGTTAATCGTTCAGTTTTTTGCCAGTTATTAGTGCAGTTAGACTGCGCAGTAAAACTGGGACTGTATAGGGGGCCCTTAAGAGAAAATTTTAAATTCGTTAACCACCTTTTGCCATATTTCAAAACTTATCTGGGTGATCATCTTGCTAAACTGCTGGACGCAATCTCAACCCGAAGACTCTAGACACCCAATGGATGCATCTATCTATCAGATGAAGCTCAGGGCTATCTAAATTTTGGCTATCTAATACGGAAAGTGGGTCTGGTTGCTCTACCCTATCATAAAGGCAATTTTTTTTTTTTTTAAATAGACTATTTTAATGTATCTTTTAAACAATTTATCCAGAACACCAGTTTATATAAGCTTTAGTACATTTAAATTGTGTATGGAATTTTTTTGAATGCGAGAAACTTAAATGGCGTAAATTTAAAAAAATAAAAATAAAATAAAATAAAAAAATTAAAGATTTACCTGTAATGTTATCGCAGAGAATTCTTGACGTAATTATTCGTCCATAAGGGCTGAACAGGTTTTCTAAATCTTGTTGTGCCATATTTTTAGGTAAACCGGATACATAGAGATTTGCACCCTTGATTGCTTCAGAGCTTGGACGGGCAAAAGACACCTGGAAAGTAAAATAATAACTTATCAATTATAAAAAATATGAACCCTTCCCCTCACAAAAAAAAAACTCATAAAATCAATTTTACTAAAAAAAGTTTCAAAGTCAGGTTATCTGTAAAGTTAGCATTCTAAGTCTGAAGAGCTGTTTTCAAGAAAATTTAAAAAAAAAACGGGGGACGCTTTGAATTCCCCATCAAACTCTGATGCTATTTTACGTAGTGTCTCAGCTATCTCAAATTTGTTGCAATAAGCTGTGGTACCCGCATGGGTCCTTCGGCATAACCCACATTTGGGAGTTGGGTCCTGACATGAGGGAACCTTTTGGAATTCATGAGATGCTATCAGTGGCTCTTTTTCATCTAGTATCTCTTTCACTTTTTTAAAAATAGCTACGTTAACAGATTTTCATCAAATGGAATTCTCCCAATGCTTTTAATGTGTATTAATGTTATGTAGGGGGTAGAACCATACATCATACTGGAAGTGGTGTTTAGAAGAAAGCATAACTCTACTGTTCCCCCCAGAACTGCTCAAAAAAAATCAATCTCCACGAGAAAATGTTTCATATAAAATTGATAGGTATTTATGTGTATAGTGTACAAAGTTTAAAGAAGATCTTTGGAACCATTTTCGAGAAAATTGCGAAAACAAAACAAAAAAACATTCTGTAAAGTCACATTTCTGGTTCATACTCGGGTATGCAAAATTTTGCCCAAAACCTTGGTATCAGATGCGGTGGTAGTAACTAAATGGAATACCAAGTTTAAACTTCCTGCGATCACACACAGAGGATCTCAAAATAGATATTTCAGGTGAAAAGTCGAAAATTTGACTCGATCGCAACACTTCCTTTGACTAGGGAGTAAGAGAAAGTAAGGAGGTAAGGAGTCCCGGGGGCGTAAGCCTCCTCCAACTTTATTTGTGTGCGCAAGCTTTACCTAAAGACCCGTAAGTCTAATAGAGAGCGTCATTATGGTGGGTATATTGACTGGACACGCTTAGGTAGCCAATCATTTACACAAAACTGGCAGGACGTCCCTAGGTCTTTGTGTCAGAATTGTGACGATGAAGTCAGGGCATCACTGTCGAGAGAATGCTTCGGGTAGTTAGAGTTTAAGGACATCTTAAGATATTGATGGTGGAGGCTTCTTAGGAGTAGAAGTTATCCTTTTTTTCCGGGGGGGGAACGTAACCAATGTATTACTCAACATGCTGCTGTGACAGGAACGCGAATAAAAAATTAAAGAGTAAACTGTGCGGATTATTGGAAAAGTGTGAAACGCTTACACGATATTCTCCCTCAAGACCCGTAAGTCTAATTAAACGGACAGGACTGAAAAGTGTCTAATTAGTGAGTGGCACAATAGACTCATCGGGGCCATAGGCTACCCCACGAATCTAAAATCTAACCTTTCTAGTAGCTGTCGCATGGGGCAAACATTTTTTATGGTGTCCTTCTTTTTAAATGATGCATACCAAACTTGGGTATGCTCAAGCAAACCAATGGGGTGCACGGGAAAAATGCAAAGCCTGTAGCTGGTAATTGATCAAAACAGAAAGGACCCAATTCTTCTTTATGGACAACAACCAGTTCAGAAATCACAATTCATCTGATCTCTCGCCAACCGACTAAATGTCGAAAACTTTTTCTTTTACAGGAAAAAACGCTTCCACAACCACCACCGATACGCAGAAAATATATTCTAATTTTTATTTAATAAAGATCGTGTTTTAGCCTGATTATGATTTAATATTCACCGTTCGAAACCGCCATTACTTTTGCACCAACCCTACATATATCATCGATTAAAATTGTTTCAAAAACCACCAAATTTTTTCAGTCCTCCCGCCATGCCATTAAAAAATAAAAATCAAAAACACACTTACCTTGATGGTTTTGTTCTGTAATCGTAAACCATTCAGTGTGTTAATAGCTTTTTCTGCATCTTCAGGCCTGTGATAGTTAACAAAGCCATATCCCAGACTCTGACCTGTAAATACAAAAATTATTAACAAAAAATTAAAATTTAACATATAAATAAATGTAAGCAATGTAATTACTCAACATGACTGTGACAGGAACGCGAATAAAAAATTAAAGAATGAACTGTGCGGATTATTGAAAAAGTATGAAACGCTCACACCATATTCCCTCACAACTCTGAAAGTTTTACTATTTATTATTGATGGGTGCCCCAAGGAGCGGGACTAAGCCAATATCGGCTCTTATCCCCCCTCCGCCGGAAAAGAAAGGACAACTTCTACTCCTAAGAAACCTCCCCCAGTAATCTACCGGTCCGGCTACAATATCTTAAGATGTCTTTAAACTCCAACTCCCTAGGGACGCCCTGCCTATTTGTGTAAATGACTGGCTACCCAAGCATCCAGTCAATACACCCACCATGATGACGCTCAGTTATATCCTTACTCAGAGAGAAAAGTTACTTCGCATCTCCCTATCTTAAACCCTAAATAAATCGATTAGCCTGGATACACCACACCATGTTTCTCCAATTCCCTTTTCTTCCATTGTTTAACTTTTCTGTCACAAAATTGCTTGGTGACGGCTATTGCAGGCTCGGGATCACAAAATGGTAGTGTAGTACCCAATTTAGCCAACTCCTTGCGGCCACTCATTGCTCTATCCACATGCCTGGGTGCCAAAAATTTGCTCTACACTGCTCCTCTGAGCGAGACCATTAAGTTTTCTCCTACATTCACCCACTACCCAGCTCGGCTTATTCAAAGCCTTTAGTGCAGTTTGACAATCAGAGAACATCCTCACCTCTTTAACTTCTTCCTGCTACTCTTCCACAATCAGCACATTCAATGTACAAATGAACTCAGACTGGAACAGTGGTCATAACCACTAAAGCCACAGATTTTCCTTTGTTCAGCCCCCATAGCCAAGCTCCAGACAGATCAGTTTCCTTCTGTCTGGAGCCATCCGACTAACAGCAGAGAGTGCCATTATAGGCCTTTGAAGGTGTCCTACTCCATACTGATCTTATAACCAATTTTGAATCCCCATTCCCTACTCGTCTCATCAATTTTGGAGAGAAGTTGGTTCTTTAATGCCAGACTCATTGCTCCATTCTCTTCTAGTACCCGGCGTCGTTGAAATTTATTTTCTATGAAACCGCGTATAAATCATTCCATTTCCGAGAAAGATCCAGAGAGGAGAACTGGAGACAGGGATAACCACTCCTTCGACCCATGAGTGATAGTACTTAAAGTGATCACATTATTGTCCAGAAGGCGTTGCCAATTACACGGAACAAACCCCAATAAAAGTTGAAATCTAACATCACAGTGCAATTTTTCCTGAAAAATGTTCACACCAAAAAAATGAGGTTTTTAACTGTTCAGTTAGTATTCCGTTTAAAGAAAGTCGTAACCGTTTTCAAGAAAATTTCTAAAAACCTCAACCAATTTTGCAAAGTCACCACTGGGTCACAGATTTTCTTCAAATTTAGAATTCTAATACATCATAATATTACACAGATGGTAGAATCATATATTACACTGAAATTGTAACTTAATGTTATAATGCTTCACTAGGACTCCCAGAAAAAAAATCTTTTTTTTTTTTGTGAAAATGTTTCAAATAAAAGTGTACAGCTAGTACACAAAGCTTGAAGGAAATACTTCCGCAATTTTCTTGAAAATTGAGCTCAAAGTTTATTGAGCTATCAGAGACATTTTCCGAGGTAGCCTGCTTCATTTTGTGGTCATCGACCGGTTTCGGGCGTTTGCCCATCTTCAGGATGCGTCAGGCAGTGTGATACAACACAGACTTGCACAGAGCAAACCTAGTTTACACACTCTATTGAGTTAAGTATAGTTTACACTTTATTGAACTATCTGCGATCCGATACAAAACCAGCAATACATCCACTTACAGCCATAAGAAAAACTTAAAATGGACAACATTTTGATTTCTAGATTAAAATGGCCATTTAAGGAACAATATCCGTGGGGAGCTTCAGCTATCGAGCGGGCTGCAGATGGCGGATAGCGAATGGCCTCTAGATATGAAAGTTAGCTGCGAATAAAGGAATGTCAGAGATATTTTCCGTGATAGCCTGCTAATTACCCATACTATCTTATTATTTCTTAATTGTTCTTTGAGTGTAGAACAAAACGAAAGACCACTGCGTCAATTGTGGACTACTGTGGAATATGATAAAAAGAATAAATATGATAAAACTATGGAAATGATAAAAAGAATGATGAGCGAACACGCCCGAAACCGGAGATGACCACAAAAAAAGAAGTAGGCTATCACGGAAAATATATCAGATACTTCCCTGCTCTGCGAACCCAACCAAATAAAGGAATAATTTCCTGAGTAAGTAGTCCCACACCGAGGCTGGTTCGTAGTTAATAGCAGAGCGTGGGGTATAATGTTGCCTTGCACTATTATCTTGGTAAAAACCTATACAAATGCCCAATGGATGTTAGTGTCTAAATAGACACTGCCAGGAAACACAGGTGGAAGAGGACTCAAAAGCCGGAAGGGAGATGTTCTAGATTAGGCAAGTAGTGCTTTTGGGCCCGCTCCACAACCAAATAAATAAAAAATTAATCTGTGACAAAAAGTTAAAATAAAAAGTTGGATGAAGAAATAAAGAAAGAGATGGTGTTATAAAAGATGATGAAGTTTGCCACGTTCAACAAGGCAAACTATAAATAAGCTAAGATGGTAACAGACACATCAAAAGCTGAGGCTAGATGAGATAGCCTAATTAACTATTGGGAGTGGGTAACCACAGAACGAATGAGGAGAAGTTGAATGGAATGAGGCTTTTAACTGAAAACGGTAAAACCCCAGGAGTTAAATAAAATGAGAAATCGGTAAGATTAATAAGTCCACCCCACCTGTAACTTTATCCCTAATCAGTTTGCAGCTTTCTACGTCTCCAATACTGGAAAACAAAGACCTTATTTCTTCTTGGGTCATTGTCTGAGGCAAATAATTGACAATTAGGTTAGTTTTGCTCTCTTCCTGCGAGTTGGTCCCACCGCCTCCGCCTGTAGTTGTTGCTGAATTACCAGAAGATCCAGTGGAACTAGCATGCAACGAGCCATTCTGTTGGGGCATACTGTCCATTCCGTTAATCATGGTTTCCTCCGCTAGCTTTAACATAACATTAACAGAAAATTCTATCATTAATAGTTATTATTAATATATTAATTAATATATATTTATATCTAGAAATATTTTTTTTTTTTAATTTAGAATTTAATATAACAGTTATTGGATTTGAGCGCTTCGAATAACTTGCCTTCTAATGATAACCTGAGATGGAGTTTCTTCAATCATTCACCACTCCATCTTGACAGGGTGACAAAGGAGGCTAACTCACAACAGCTAGGATTCGAAGTGAAGGATACACGGGCACCAGAGGGTGAGAGTCCCTAACATCCGGCATGAGATGCTTAAAAAATACAGCTTCGTTAAGGTTTTCGGCTTGAGACCGCATCAATAGTTTGCTACAAACCGACGTTTCGTCATATTTTGCAATGAGCTGCTTTAGGGTAGTGTGTCGCCTTGAATGCTAAAGCAACAAGGTAGATAAACAGGAGCCGGGAAGCCCTTCTTCCACTATCTTGGCTATAGGTACTGGGCGGGGCTTAATTTTCCCTTCCATGCAGGTGACAAGGTCTCAGTCTCCCAACCCGCTGCCCAGCAGGCAAAGTTGTAGCCTTGTTTTGCTTTCGGGAAACCGTTAATCATGTTTTTATTTTCTTTTTTCTATTTCCCCTGAGCAGGAGCACCCATGTCCTGCTTAGACGCAGTCCATCATCCCAATTTAGAAAATAAATACATATGAATGAAATTAAAGATGTTGGACTCTCCAACAGTCTAAGCAAAATATGGCTGCCCATATTTCAAGGAAAGGAGAGCAAAAAGAAAGGAAAAAATTATTAAAGTTTTCCCAGAGCAAAACAAGGCTACAACTTTGGCATGTGAGATGGAAGTTCCGTTTTTAAACTAAACTTTATTATTAAAGGAACAAATTCCGTTAATATGTCTTCAATTGTCAGCTGTTCAGTTGCTTCAGCTGTTTTCAAGTGTCAGTTTTTGGTTTTAAATTATTTACGTCAATTCTGCTATTGATTTACTAAATTGTTAAATATAATAACTGAAAAATGTATGTCAAATGAAGCATACGCCGATCTTTATTAGGTATACGGGTTTTGTAATGGAAATAAAAGGCGCCCGTCTTGCAGAATAATAAAGGCGATTTCCTAATCGCAGAGTATCAGATCGCCATATAATCGGTAGAGTTTAACGATTTTTAAGAGAAACAGAATCGTTCGCCTTGTTTTCTCAGGTAACGGATCAAAAGTAATTGGCTAGACATCGGGGGCGCGATCAGTCGCGTTGGATCTTTTGTAGATACGAAATACTGCACTACATGCGCAAGTTCCAATTTCCGTTCCGTTGTCCATGATATGAGTTGAGTAAAAGAGGAGACTCACGATATGAATTAAACCCCGCAGCAAGCCCTTAGCTGGAAGTACGTTTGCTGGGTACGCGCGGTTCACCAGAGTTCATTCTCTGACTTCTGGTAGCGAGGGGTGGACGACCTAAGAGTGGGGTCCCGCACGTTGGTTGAGCGTATCTCAATCTGCCATTAAATGGGCCAAACGAGGGATATGCCTTAGGGCACTTCTACGCGATAAGGTTTTGCACACTAACCTGATTGACGCAGTAGATCTCTCCTTCTTGTAAAACTCACACGACATTCCCTTATTGCAGTGTATTTATATTATAGTTCACTTCTAAAATCAACTTTTGTTTGAAAAAAGTTACAAATAAAAGTGATACGTTTCTAATATATGCAACAAGCATTCCCAAGTTTAAAGAAAATCCTTGTAACCGTTTTCGAGAAAATTCCCAAAAAAAAATCAAGAAACCTATTCTATAAAATCACACTTCTGGTTAATCGATTTTCTACAAATTTGGAATATTATCAATGTTTCTGTGTATTAATGTTATATAAAGTGCTAGAACCATACATTGCACTGAAATAGTACTTTAATGGAAGTCATAACGTTACTATTCCCCCAGAACCCACTCAAAAACTGAATTACCCAAAAAAACTTTTCAAATAAAAGTGATTCATGTGTGTAGATAGTATACAAAGTTTAAAAAAATATCGCTAAAAACTGGGGGGGGGGATACTGTAAAGTCACACTTCCGATTGATAGGTTTTGCTTGAAACCTTACGTGTGGTAGAACTTACAGGGGAATACCAAGTTCGAACTTCCTACGATTTTTCATTTTTGAAATATTTTGTTCATACATACATACGTACATACATACCATACACTAAAAACAATTTTTTTTTCGTACTCAAAACTCAATTTCAAAAATTTAACATGAATGCAATACTTCCTCTCTCACTAGGAGTAAGGGATAGCAAAAAAAAATCTGATATGAAACACTAACACAATTTTCTCTTACTGCAGTTTACAAAACTGTAATTAACAAATTTTAGTTAGTATACCACCAAATTTATTGAAATTCGTCGGTATTTTTGTAAAAAAGAAATCGCAAAAAACTGGAAAAAAAAATTGTTTAGTAAAAGCGCCCTTCCGGTTATCCGTTTTTTTCTCAAACACGGAATTTCAATAACATATTTAATTCTAATTAATATTATTTAGATGACAGAATTGTGTAGTAAACTGAAATAGCACTTTATAGGAAAACCTAACTCTGCACCCCCAAAAGTGCCCTTAAATGAATTTTCCCAGATTTTAGGCTCCGGGGGCACAATAGATCTTTCAGGGAGCAGTGCAATAATCCCCTACAACAGTCTACATCTCTACAAAAAAAAAAAATTGAAAAAAATACATTCAGTAAAGTGGCACTTCCGGTTGAATGATTTTTACGAATAGGTTATTCTAAGGCCTTCTGGTAAGCATTTTAACGAAATATTAAGTTTAAACTTTCTGCGATTTTTTTCATTTTTGAGATTTGTTGTCCCATATTGCTAAAAAACCATTTTTTTTGGACTCAGGTAACCTCAAAACGGATATTTCCCATGAAAATTCGATATCGAAAATTTGACACTATTACAATACTTACTCTTACTAGAAGTAGCTACAAGTATACAATCACAGAATGCTCAGATTCCATATTTCCTTAAGGTATGGGGGAGGTAGGGTTGATGGGAAGGAATTACATGCCATTTTCTGTTAAATTTCACCAGTGCTGCTTTAATCACTTTGTTTTTTTTATTTCGGGCGATTCATTTTTTGTGTGCGCTGATCTGTGTTGTTATCTATCACAGTTTTTATTAAGATATTTTCTGAAAATGGGCGAAAACGACCGAAAACTGGGTGAGAGGGAGTGGCTCGATCGATTGTCACCAAATGAAGTAGACTATCATCGGTGGGGGCGTGAGAAAATGTTGCTGGGAATTATTTTAATTAAAATGTAATAAATGCAATAAATAAGGGACTTTTCTTTTTGTTTATTATTTCTCTTTAATAACAGATCGAAGTCGATTGTATTTGACAAGAAAGTAAAGTGGCACTTTTACAGACTCAAGTTCAGTTTTTGCCCTTGTGGCAACTGAACGAGTTGTAAAAAGACATTATTCTCGGATTAAATATATATATATTTTTTTATGAAAGTTAAAACAAATAAATAAAAAAATCTAGTGTGAAACACTCACACAACTTTCTCTTACTCCTTTTAATACAGTTATACGCAGGGTCATTCAATAAGTAACAAGACAAATCGCTGTAGTTCAAAAACGATTTATTTAATCAATACAAAACTTTGGCTACTTTTCAAACATAGTCCCCAGCAATATTTATAGACTTGTCCCATCGTTCTTCTAATTTGTGTAAGCCTCTGGCATAAAAATTCTTTGAGTTGATCTCTAAGTTACTTTTGCACCTGATTCATTAATTCTTCATTGGATTGAAAATGTTTCCCACGTAGAGCCTCTTTAAGGGGTCCAAAATAAATGGAAGCCCGATGGGGCGAGGTCGAGGCTATAAGGGGGATGTGGAAGGATCTCCCATCCCATTTGCTTTGTGGGCGTCCGTAAGTTGTCTTGGAGCCCATCTCGCACAAGTCTTCAGCTATCAGTTCAACAGTAATACGCCTGTTGTCCTGAATTAACACGTTAATGCCAGATTCGTGGAAGTAAGTTGCAATTTTAACTGGTCGTCCACTTCGTTGCTCGTCACAGACACTTACACGGCCACTTTTAAAGTGCTCTACCCATTTGTAAACGTTCGAACGGTTCAAAACAGTTATTCCGTACTACCTTTGATACCTTTAACTACCTTTGATACCCTCTGCAACTAAAAATCTAATCACAGATTCGTTGTTCTTGCGAGGTACAATGCTCAAGCGGACTCGGCCATTGATAATTGAATACACTGAGGTTATGCTTACCAAATACTTTCGAATTGCTGATGAAAAACTAAGTACAAGAATGCCAACTTGACGCACTGAAACTATTGTATTGATTAAACAAACCGTTTGTGAGCTACAATTATTTGTCTCGTTACTTATATAAAAATAAACGAATTTTCTTTTAATTACAAATTTTGCTCATTTGTCTTAACATAAATAATAATAAACAAACACATTTAAAAATTTTAAAATCTCAGATAACCTCAGAACTACCTAAAAAATATTTTATAATAAAAAAAATGTTACAAATAAAAGTGAAAGAGCTTTATATCTGTGCTGTTAGTATACCAAGTTTAAAGAAAAGTCGTTATAGTCATGTCAGAATACAGATTTACAGATAAAATCGCTCTTCCAATCTGCTGATTTTCTTCAAATTTGGAATTCTAGCAATGCCTCTAATATATATTAATATTATATAGGTGGCAGCTCTCAGGTATGCCCAGTGAGGTTGGCTTCCTCACTGGGCATTGTAGCTTAAGGAGACATCTCTATACAATTCCTGACCCCTTTTGTAGAGTCTGTGAGACGGAGGAGGAAACACCATACATCTCATGACGGATTGTTTGGGCTGTGAGGAGATTAGGTTTAGGACCTTCGGCCGGATTATCGGCTTAAGAAGATCTTAAGCTATGCCCTTTTAAGGTTCTGGTCCGATTTTGTTCGACTGTGGTAAAACTTAAATGGGTAAAACCCGAATCTGGACTTTTGTTCCAGACCCGCTAGTTGTTAATTCTTTTGGAGTAGCTATATGGGCCCAGGGAGGCTTGGATAGCGTAGGGTTTTGCCCTCCCCTTCTTGAATAATAATAATAATATAGGTGGCAGAACCATAAATTGTACTGAATAGTAACATTACATTAATAATGTTTTATTTTTACCAAAAGAGATACAAAAATGATTAATATTTACATAATAGACAATGGACAAATAGTCCGTCTGTCGAGTTGACTAATAACTAATGTATCCAAAAATTTAAAAAATAATAAAAAACTGTGTTTAAAAAAGAAAATAATTCAATTTTTGAACTAAAAATACAATCATTTTAAATGAAGCTATTAAACAAACTAACAAAGTAAAAAAATGTGTTCTTATCCATCTAGTTGTAATTAAATTCACTCACTAAAAACTTCCTATAAGACATCGCTTTGTAACAATATTTATACAAAAGGTTCCAATTTTCACCATTAAGAATGGCTATACAATTATCCAGAGTTAGATTTCTGGATCCAAAACACTCTAAACGGTAAGGCGACAAAATCGGGCATTCACCCAGAAAGTGAGCCACACTTTCATAAGTATTTAAATTACAGAGTGAGCAATTATAATTAAAGTTTTGTCTCCATGGTTGATAATTGAAGTCCTTCATCTCAGATCTCAATTTGAAAAACAGACTAACTTTGTAAATACTAAATTGGCGAATATATTCCAGACTATGATCGAGCCGCTTGTAGACGACATGAAACCTCGAGGCCGACATATTAGCTAGAAAAGTATCCCTCTGATTCACTCTCATTTTTTCTGACAGCAAAGCTATAAAATGTTTAGCAGAATCTACATTGAAATTATCTACGCAGCTGAATTGACAATTCATGTGCTTTATCTATCCAGGTTTGGATCTACCCGCTTCTCGACCTAATACACTCTAACGTAACTAGATAGGCCAGTTTATTAACATTGCTGAGTTGACAATAAATGAAGAATGTAATTTAAAAGTATACAAATACAAAAGTTCAAGTTTAGTCTCCAAATATAAGGCTTAGTTTGGGGTATTATTTGGGAGGGAAAGTATTCTTTTAATTGCGAAACGTTGGAATTTCTCTAATACATCATATTCTTTGTATACCCATACCTGGGCCGCATAACAAATAATAGACCGTGCAACTGCTTCAAACACCTTCCACTTTACGTCAAAAATAACATTTTTATTATGGAATAAACTCCCCAACGTACGATTAAACCCTAACTTAGCTAACTTTATTTTTTCTTCAAAATGTCCTTTAAAAGTTCAAAATTACATCGAGGTATTTATAGGTTTTAACAATTTCTAAATTCTTTTTCTTAAACCTCCACTTTTCATTGGACCTTAATTTTGATTTGTGATTTTGAAATATCATAATCTTTAATTTGTCTGTATTCACATTCAGACTCCATCGATCACAATAAACCTCTAAATCATCTATCATTTTCTGCGGAGCGATAGGAGACTCGGCCAATATTACCACATCGTCCGCATACATCAAGACTTTAATTATTCGGTTGTTAATTTTAACACCACCTCCCAAGTTGGCTGGTAAATCATCAATGAAAAGCGAGAAAAGCGTCGGACTTAGTGCACAACCTTGTTTGACACCAGTTGAAGTTGTAAACCAACCAGATAACTCTTTACCATTCCAAACCGCTGATTGTGTATTATTATAGAGACTTTCTACCATTGTAATGAACTTATAAGAGACACCTAAATTACTCAACTTAAAAAAGAGGGCATTTCTGTCTATCGAATCGAAGGCGGCTGAAAAGTCAACAAAAAAAGCGTAATCTCTTTGATTATTGGCTCTACATTTCAACTTCACCATACTAGTAAGGATATATAAATTATCCGATGTAGAAAAACCTCTTCTGAAACCACCTTGATAATCACTTAACACATCATTAATATCAACCCAATTGTTTAACCTGTTGGATAACATACCAGTGAATAATTTTGGCAGCACCATGTTAAAAGAAATACTTCTGTAATTATTAATTATATTAATATCACCCTTTTTGAATAATGGAAAAATCAGTGACTTTAAAAATGTGAGAGGAACTTTATTTCTTAAGTACATATGGTTAAATAATTCAATCAATATTTCATTTGTTAAGTTCATATGGTTCAATAACTCATCCATTTTTATTTTCTTGAGAAAACATTCAGAGGCCTTTTTAAAAAATTCATATGGCACACGATCTAAACCAGGAGCCTTATTTAATTTAGACTTCCATAGGACAGAAAGAAGTTCCGTTAGAGAAAAGCTATCATCAAGTCTGGGATCAGTTATGTACGGTAGGGCATAAGAAACAGAATTAAGCGGAGGCTGAGCTGTGAGTAAAGTTCTAAAATAATCTGCAAAATGAAGAATGTTGATTTGCCCACTTGATTTAAATTTGTTACCCTGTAAATTATTTATTATAGACCAGAAATCAGAGGAACACTTCACTTTATTCAATTTGTTAAATGTAGAACTTCGGAAAGTTTTCTTTTTATTTTTGCACATTTCTTTATAACTTTTATTACTGTTTAAATAGAAACATTTTACTAAAGAAGACTGTGATTTCTTAAATAAATTTAAAAGGGCAAACGACCGCTTTCTCCAACGAAAACAATCGAAATCAAACGAAATATTTTTTCCAACTTTGAAATTACTAATTCCCTTTAGGTTCATGTTTTTACCATTATGAGCCGCTTTCTTAATCCAATCAATAAATAAATCTACAACCTCACCAGGTTCATTGCAATTGAGCTTTCTCTGATCAGTCAATAAAATTGTATTCATCCTATCAGAATAATGCACTTCATCATCCTTAGACCAACTCAATTTCGGAAGTAAAGCCAACTCTTCGCCCATACTGTGCATCTGTTCGTGAAAAAGTGTTATTACAATTGGGAGGTGATCAGAAAACAGTTCCATCCCAACTTTAAAATCACATACCATCGACAAGCAGCTGAAAGAAATACAGCATAGATCAATTGTAGAACTACCAGACCCTCCTGAGAAAGTAAATTCGCCATTAACATCAAATAATACCATATTAAGATGTAGCACAGGTATTATTGGGTGTTGATAGTGCCTATCGCTTATATCTAGGAATTAAACATGAGGTACATCCAATAGACAAACAAAAACCTAAGACACAGCCGTATTAAATGCATCAACAAATCAGTCACTAGCTCAGGGAATCTGTTCTGTTTGTGTACTGTCTATCTACTATTAGTTAATAGGAGTCACACCACGTGAGGTGAGTTCAATACTTGACTAAAAGTAACCCTTAAACACAGTTATATTTAATGTTTGCAGTAATCTGGAACTATCCTTGGAAATCTTTTCTCTTTGGGTACTGCCTATTATTTAGATCTAAGTATTACACATGAGATGAGTTCAATACTGTAGCAAAATAAAACCCATAAACACTGATGTATTAATTGCAACCAAAAATCAAAAACTAGCTTAGTTAATCTGTTCGGTTTGGGTTACTACCAATCAGATCTTCAGGAATTACACAAGTGGTGGGTTCAACACTTAACTAAAAGTAACCCTTTAACACAACTAGAACTAGCTAAGGAAATCTTATTGCTGGGTACAACAGATACATGTAGGAATTACACATGAGATGAGTTCAATACTAACCAAAAAAAAAAAAAAAAAACCCTTAAACACAACTGTATTAATGGAAATCAAAAATCAAGAATTAACTTTGTTCTGTTTGGGTTACTACCAATCCAAGTTATATTCAGGAGGTACACATGAGATGGGTTCAATAGTTCAACTAAAAGTAACCCTTAAACACATCTATATTTAATGTTTTCAGTAAACCCATTATTAAGATTTATGAATTATACATGAAATGGGTTCAATATTATAGCAAAAGAAACCCATAAACACAGCTATAAGCTCAGGAAATCTTACTATTGGGTACACAGATATAATGTAAGAATTACCCATAAGATGAGTTGAATATTAAGTTAAAGAAACCCTTAAACCACAGATTTAATTATACATGAAATGGGTTCAATATTATAGCAAAAGAAACCCATAAACACAGCTATAAGCTCAGGAAATCTTACTATTGGGTACACAGATATAATGTAAGAATTACCCATAAGATGAGTTGAATATTAAGTTAAAGAAACCCTTAAACCACAGATTTAATTATACATGAAATGGGTTCAATATTATAGCAAAAGAAACCCATAAACACAGCTATAAGCTCAGGAAATCTTACTATTGGGTACACAGATATAATGTAAGAATTACCCATAAGATGAGTTGAATATTAAGTTAAAGAAACCCTTAAACCACAGATATATTATTAAATCGTTTCTAGAGTTATCTCAGTAAATCTATGTTTTAATATGATTTATACATAACTTCTGTGTAGGGTTTATTTAATTGAAAGAAATTAAAAAGGGAAAAAAGTATTCTATACTTTCCAAAATTTGTAGTACTAATTTGGCAAATACTGTAAGTACCTAGAGATCTGATTGAATTAAATCAAGTTTTCACAAATATTATATTGAAAACCCAATAAGCATTTTAATTTAAACAAAATAATGACTAAAAACTGAAATAAAATATTTGGGATACGAAATAGTTGGGGAGCTAATCATTGTCAAGTTTCAATAACCTATGCTTGTAAATTCGAAAATCTAGAAATTATTTTTTTTTTTAATATACTCACTTCCTAATTTATATTTCTTTGATTTCCAAAATTAGGGATTTTTTTTTTTTTTTTT
>JAAEAF010008495.1:0-42855 GCA_011037195.1 Triatoma infestans
CTTATTAGCTTAATTGAATGTACCAATCGTAAATTTAACGTGGGACGCCATTGAATGTTCATTGTGCTGTCATGGTTAAATATATTCGTCTTGATATCCATGTAATTTTTTAATGAAGCTAAAGATTCTTAATCCTTAACGCAATCCTATTATTAATGGTAGGAAGCGGATCTCAGTGGCTTGTGTTCAATATGACTTATTTTTTTGTTTTTTGGTAAGTGACTTGGAAGGTTTCGCTTTTCCGTAATTTATTAATTTTATTAGCTAAACATTATTTTTATTGTTTCAGACATTTGCATGCAGTTTTTGTATATCTTGATTCTTTAAGAAGTTAGTTTATAATCCATTTCACTATGGAAACTGTGGAAAAAGCACCTTGTCATGTACCCGAAATTCGTCATAGTTAAAACATAGTCTTTTTATAAAGCAAGAATTACAAAGTTTGTCAATTTATAGAATAAGCAAGCAACTGAATATTTTCGAACTCGAAGACGGTTATAACGATTTATCTTTATTACTGACATGCTTGGAACTGCACAGATATGAATCTATCACTTTTAATTGAAATATTTTTCGGAAAAATTGGATTTGAAGGGTGTATTCTGAGGAAAATGTTTGACGTTACATTTCAAATATTAAGATTTGAGTTTGTACAATGTTTTAATGCTAACTTTTGGATTAGAGTATAAACATATTTAATTTTATTTATCATCTTTATCAACCAATAAATACCCCAAAATTGAATAAACCTGAGTAAAAATTGACAAACAATTAAGTAATAATTTTCCAAATTTAAAAAACATTAACAATTTTAAAATAATTTTTGATTTATATGCATAAAATGTAAATAAATAAAATAAAACGTTAACATTGAATGTGTTATTTGTAATAGTTAATATATATAAATATGAATCTTCAGCAGAATTTCGTTTTAGAGTTAATAGATTATTCGTGTCTTAACCGGATGGGAAGTTATACGAGGGTCATTCAATAAGTGACGAGACAAAGCTCAAAATGGTTTGTTTAATCCAGACAATAGTTCAGTACGTCAAGTTGGCATCCTTTATTTAGTTTCTCATCAGCTGTTCGAGAGTATTTGGTAAGCATAACTCAAATGTATTCAGTTAACAATGGCGAGTCCGCTCGACCATTGAACCTCGGAAGAACAACGCTCAGTGATTAGGTTTTCTTTGCAGAGGGTATCAAACGTAGTGAAATCCTCGAAAGAATGTTGAAAGGTAAGGGAATAATAAATTGTTTGATTCGTTTGACGTTTACAATGGGTAGAACAATTTAAAAGTGGCCGTATAAGTGTCTGTAACGAGCAACGAAGTGGACGGCCGATTGAAGTTGCAATTTCCTCCCTCAAATCTCGCATTAACGCGTTAATTCAAGAAAATAGTCGTATTACTGTGAACTGATAGGTGAAGAAGTGCACGCGAGTGTTGGAACTGTCCATAACATTATTCAGAATAAGCTACTGTACAAGAAAACTACTTGTACGTAATGGGTTCCAAGACAACTTACGGACGCCCACAAAGGCAGTGGGGTGTCATCTCCCCCTGCAGCCCCGACCTCACCCCATTGGACTTCCATTTGTTTGGACCCCTTAAAGAAGCACTACGTGGGAAACATTTTCAATCCAATGATGATGTTAAAAATCCGGTGCAAAAGTGGTTTCGAGATCAACCCAAAGAATCCTATGCCAGAGGCATACACAAATTACAAGAACTATGGGACAAGTGTATAAATGTTGCTGGGAACTATGTTGCAGAATAGCCAAAGTTTTGTATTGATTAAATAAATAGTTTTTGAGCTACAGCAATTTGTCTCGTTACTTATTGAATGACCCTCGTATATAGGACTTTTCATAGACAAGCGATTAATGTGGAACCCTTATACTACACTAACCAGAAAGAACTGACCAGACGATACAAACTTCTCTCTCGATTTCTTGACAAACGATCAAAATTTACACTAAACAACAAACGACTTATCTATGCAACAATACTCAAACCTGTTTGGACATATGGAATGAAACATTGGGGTTTAGCCAAACCATCAAATATTCGTTGTGGTGGTTGGCTCCGCAGAGCTGGAAAGCATCAGAGACATTTTCCGTGGTAGCCTGCTTCATTTTGTGGTCATCGACCGGTTTCGGGCGTTCGCCCATCTTCAGGATGCGTTTTTCAGACAGTGTGACAACACAGACTTGCACAGAGCCTTAGTTTCAAGTTATGTGAAACTAAGTTGCGCTGTGCAAGTCATGTGTTTGTCCCTGTCTAAAAACGCATCCTAGAGAATGCGCGAACGCCCAAAACCGGTCGATGACCACAAAATGTTGTGGGGTTGGCCTCCGCAGAGCTGGAACGCATCAAGAGACATTTTCCGTGTTAGCCTGCTTCAATTTTGTGGTCATCGACCGGTTTTTCGGGCGTGTCGCACCCTCTCCAGATGCGTTTTTTCAGACCGTATTGACAAACACAGAACGTGCACAGAGCACTTAGTTTCAAGTTAGTGTGAAACTAAGTTGCTCTGTGCAAGTCTGTGTTGTCACACTGTCTAAAAAACGCATCCTGAAGATGGGCGAACGACCAAAACCGGTCGATGACCACAAAATGAAGCAGGCTACCACGGAAAATGTCTCTGATACATCAAATATTCCTTCAATCAATCCTTCCAACCAACAAAAACACTTCGTCAAATCGCATCCGCTCCTTACTTTGTGTCAAATAGTCTCCTACACCGTGACCTTCCAGTTCCTTATGTTTCGGAAACGATAAGATCCCGCTACATCAAATTCCACGCTTCAGTGTTGTCACATCACAGTCCTCTAGTCACCCAGCTTGCCACATCCACTCTAACCGAACATCCTCCAAGACGCTTGAAACGCCGTTGGCCGCGTGATCTTCTTGTTGAAGAAATTTGTACAGTGTGCGGTGAATGAAGTGTAGTGCTTTTCATAGGGAGTTTCACTAATGAGTAAAGGAAAAAATGTAAAATAGATGTTGAGGTTCAGTCACAAAAAAAAAGAAGAAAAAGAAACGGATAAAAGTTAATGAACTCTAAGCCACCAATTAGATGCTCCCTAGCTTCCTAGATCATTTTCATATAAAAAGATTTTTTGATTAAAACTCAATTTTGTTCTAACATAAATCAACACTTTTTCTTTAAGCGAAAACAAACATACTTACGGTAAAACATTGAGTAAAATTACTATTTCAACATTGAAATATATATAATTTCTTCAGTTGGTATACAAAGTCCTATACCATTTAGATAATAAACGTACTAACTGTTGCCTTCTCTTCATAGTTTGTATTTTCTCTAAGGCAATTAGTAAAACGCTTACGTAACAAATTAACTGCTTAGTCAACTCTGTGTTCAACATTCAAATATGTTTTGAACTGCTACTTGGGCTAGAAACACGTTCCTACTACTGTTAATATGACTTCATATATAAACAAATATTATGTGTGTGCCGGATGATTTCCGCTTAATAATAAGTCTTGTTTTTGTTTTTTCCACTGAATTCAAAAAATATAATTACTAACTATATAACCATTATTGTACACTTTGCATTAATTAATGTTGGGCACATAAAACATTGTTTTCAGATAGAAAGAACTGAAGCGCAAGGTAGCCATTTGGAACTTCCAATTTGCAATGACTTTGGTCCTTTCCTCAATGTGTCCAAACAGCGGAGTTGCTAGTAATAGTATCTTCGCCAGTTGGCAGTATTCTCATAACTGTCTTCAAACCCATAGCAGTTAATCTATACTGTAATACTTCTAGGATAGAAGAACTCAGTAAATCAGTAGTTGTTTTAAATTTTACTACGATCGCTGTGCGAACATTATAATACAAGCGTTTCGGTAAAATTTAATAAATTTAATTTTTATTTCACTTTCTTCCTTTCAGAACTTAGGTAATGAAAATGCTTTACATAGATCAGTCTGATGCATTTTTTGTGTGTGAGTTTATTTCAGAAAATGTTAAACGGATTTCAAAAGCGCCGTTATATGTCCCTGAGCACACTTTCAGTCGTCAATGTGAAACTCACGTATTGAGTATTAATTTTTTTTTGTTTTTTCAGCAACAGAATAAAGTGATTCTTAATGATACGAATAAAAAATGGAAATTTTCAAATACTAAGCATGTACTAAGCTCGTACATTAATTCAAGATAAATACTCCTTCTCTTTATAACATGCTGTCTTTGGTATAATCTTCAGTCCGTTGATATTTGGGAAATACGTTTTTGTTTTTGCGTACTGCCGCTAGATGTCAAGCTAGTCAAAGTTGAATAATATTATTTTTCATCACTTGTGAGAAAAAATAATCGCTGTTTTTTTTTTTTTTTTTTTTTTTTTTTCCCTTTTTGTCAGTCGTGATTAAAAGTAGATTAAAAGAAGTGAGTAGTCACTATCTGCTTACGATTTAATAATTGTCATATTAATAAACTTTTTTTTTGCGAATAGTCAATTGTGTGAGTGTGTGTAGGAATATGTGTCTGTTGTTCGTATTTGTATCTATATGTCTATGTGGGCCTGAAAAATTCAAATATATCAAAAAAATTAAGCTGGATATTTGGTAAATGTACCATTACTAGATACGAAGTGAATACCTCAATCAAGCGAAAACCTCAACCGACTCTTTATTGTATATAGTAAATTATACTCCAGTGTCTATATTATTATATAAATTCCTGTATTATGATTTAATACAAAAAGGTATTACTAATGTAAACAGTGCATAAACCATTACTGATATTAAACCATTTATAAGTAATATGATTAGTAGAAACATTTTCCATTTAATTATACCTGACATCTTGAAAGTTGGATATTATATACAGTACTGAATTAAATATTAAAAACCTTAGCCGCTTTTAAAATTGACAGAACAACAATATATAAATAAAACTGCCAATAAAATATTTAATACTGTCAAAATTTAATAATAATAGTATAGAGATTAATACATTATAAAATATATTGAAATATATTTCTAATGAAAGATCAATAAAGTTACCACTTTTTTCTAAAAATTGTTTACTCATACGGTTTCCAATGTATCTGTGTGTGTGTGTGTGTGTGTGAGAGAGACAGAGAGAGAGAATAAAATATCTCAAAAAGTAAAATAGCAGGGTCAAATTTGATCCTTCCATTTCAGGTACCACTACCGCATGTATTGGTATATAAGATCAAAAATACATTTTTCTTATGAGTTTCTGCGGGGGAACAGTAACTATACAGTTACTGCGTTTATTGAGATAATCTGTTGGTGTTTCGTTAAGTACGTTTGATTTGCCATTTAAATAAGTGAAAGTTATCATAATGGAAATCGATATGAGAAAACTTGCTTTTCTCATAATTCTGTACAATGGACTACTTTTTTTTTTTTTAATTTAAGGCGCGTCAACATCTATGGTCATTGGCGCCCAGAGCCTTCACAGTGCACTGCCGGCCTCTGGACAGTGTTCTCTCGTTACAGACAACACAGCTGATTAATGGGTAGCACAGGTGGACTCGAACCCGGGTCCTCCGTGTGGGTGTCCAATACGCTAACCACTTAGCTATTCCCTTCCCTAATGGACTAGTTGTAAAGGTAGTTGCTTCTGGCATATGGAATATGAAAAAGACTTTTAATTCTAAGTTGAACTTTCGGAAAGTTAAATGTAATTCTATTGAGCAGAATGGTTGTGTGATGGATGCCAGAGATATTAAAAATATATTTAATTTGAAATAATCAAAAATATCAAGAAAATTGTAACATTCGCTGGCAAGGGATATTCAGGTAGATGACCACCATTGTCTTTTACAGTTCATGAACCTTGTTAGCATTGTCTACCCCTTCTTCTCATAGGGGAAGATTTAAACCAACAATTAGAAGGCATTCCTTCAAGGACAGTCTGAAACAGACACCGAAGCAGAACACTTCAGGAAATCAGTGCCAGATATAAGTTAAAACATAAGAGTTTATTCCAACTAATTTCAGTATACTTATAAGCATATTATTGTGATATTGTCAAGATTAAATTCTTTTAAAGAATAATATAATTATTTTAAAAACAGTGATGCTCTCTTGATTATTACTAATACTTCTCTCTTAAACATATATAGATACAAGCCTCTTTTATTAAACCGCTCGTGCTACACCAACTACTACTAAAACATACAACAACTCCACACACTAAATGCATTTCAGTTGAATCTATTTGATTACTTAAAAGTTTAAATATAAATAACTGGTCAATTGTTGCTCGACGAGATTCGAGAGAAAAAATGTACAAGTGATTTCTATATAAGGTCATCATGTGGAATGTTAGAAAGCTTGGAAACCTATAACGTTTACCAAATCATATCCTGCATTTTTTTTCTGTATTCTATCCTCCAATTTATTGATTGTACTAAAATAAAATGAAAACCAAACAATCGACTTGTATATGCAAAAATTGATACTACAAGATGACAGTATAAATTCTTAATGATAGCATGATCTGTAAAGTTTTTAGTGGATCGCCAGATGAAACGTAATAGTGTGTAGGTTTTAAGGCATATAATGTTAATATGCTCGTTTAAGGACATGTCTATAGTAAAAACCACACCAAGATCACTGATCGAACTTCGTGTGTATAAAATACTCCATTTCTAATATAATCATGGATATTAAAAACTTAATATATAGCCTGAAATCATAGTAAAAGGAAAAGAGTACGTCCTAGATGTAGATGGAGGGACGATATCGAAAACTTCGCCGGCAGTCTCTGGCAAAGAGCGGCACAAGACAGAACAGCTTGTGATAGGTTGGGAGAGGCCTATGCCCTCAGATGGGCCTAGCAAATATCAACATTAATTTAATTTTTATTTAAGTTTTGTAAATTTTATAAATTCTGGTTATTTGTATTTCCTTTTTCTAAAAGTTACTTTTTTATTTTAACAATTTCAAGTTTATGAACGAAAAGAAGTTAAATATTGTTTTTTATTTTATATTTGTATTATATTATGGTGTTTATTTTTTCGTTCAAAGTGGAATGTATCTGGTTTAAATAAAGGCTTATTATTATTATATAGCCTGAAAAAATCCAGAAATTCAGTGTGTAAAACTCAAACGATTTGTCCTTTCTACAATTCGCACAATTCAAATAGACATATTTCTTCAAGATGGAAATATTTAGCCAACATTTTATTTTTTTGTGGAACCATTACACTATACTGAAACACAAATTAAAAATAACACAAAAGTCATGGCCTTTCCCTAAAAAAAAAACAAAAAAACCCTAAATATAATTACTCCCGAAAAATGTTGCAAATAAAAGTGATATATATTCATATAATCAAAATACCAGTTTAATTAAAACAGTTCAGGTCATTTCAGAGAAAATTACGAAAACCTAAAAATTAAAAATAAAAAATAAAAACAAAAACAGAAAAATGTCATGTTGACAGATATTTGTTTGAAATAATGGAATACAAGATTTTATATTCCTGTGATTTTTGATTTTTGAATTATATTATATGTATGTCAATGGTCATAATGTCAAGTATATGCCAATGTTGTAAAATCGCTATTTTCTCCACAAAGGACCTCAAAAAAACATATTTCTAGTGCAAACTTTTAGTATTTGATTCGTTTGCAAAACTTATAGCAGTAACAGAAAGTGGTAATCAGGTATTAAAAATCTTACCAGAATTATTGCTACGTGAATTGATAAATTTTTACTTTCAATTATTGCTTGCTACACGAGGCAAATTTTTGAAATTAAATTTTCATTGTCTCAGCATGAAAAATGACCCATTATTGGAAAGCATTTCGCCCCTAGCTCCATAGAGTCTTCCCTCACAGATTTTTTTTCCGTTTTTCGTTTTTGTTTTTTTTTTTAATGGTTATTCTTCAATGCCATAGTTTCCTTCACCCAAATGCTTCCCTCAAATGTTCCTTTCATCTGTTCCGGTGTATTGTATAGAAGCTCTTAGACCGTAACCATGCATTCTTTCCATAACCCTGCCGATCTATTGAATCTTCAGACCTTTCTATTTGTCCATTGAGCAATCAAGGGACATGACCATACGATGTTCCCCCTCTTCTCTCCATCCCTGATTTCCAAGACATTTCTCTTTATCTTCTTCAGGTTTTATGCTCATGGATTTATTGCTAAATAAAATGTGTAATTCCTGGCTTTATACGTTCGGTGTCCCATGATTCAATTTCTCTATGTTCATGGGGATAAATCTATTTGAGATAATGGATATCTTCGGTTTCTGTGCCGTAATTATATTATTGCTGGCTAACAATAAATTATGCCCAAATCTACTTTTTCTCGAATGTTATTCCCTGTTTTTCCACTTCCTAGAACACTCGCAGACAAATAATCTAAGTTCCAAATATCGTTTACATAATATACTGCCCCAATAACTTGCCAAAAATGTTAAGAGATATAAGTGATAAGTTATCTTATGTGTAGCAAGTATTCCAAATTTAAACACATACATAAAAGGGAGGTAAAATAAAAAACTTATCAAGGAGTTCATCCGTCAACTGACTTTTGATCAAAACTACCTAATCGAATTCGCTTTAATATCGAAACAAAAACACGCTCATAAACACATATCCAGTTTAAATTTGCAACTGCATAATACAGTGATACCATGGTTTTTGTCGATAATCCTTCCGGAAATAATCGGTGAAATCCGAAACCAACGAAAACCAAGACAGTAATCACTTACATGTAATCGTAGTTCATATTAGCACTCGCCATCAATAAAAAAAAAAAAAAAAATACACAAAAATGATGGAAAGCAATGATGTGATAGGAGTTTCAGGGGGTTTAAAATTAATAACTAAATATATTACTATTGCACTATAATTAATATATATACACTTATGATTCTAAGGACTTGTCTTATGAGATTAAGAGACAGGGAGATAAACTCAATGAGAGACTTCGAGATAGGCAAGTGCTGATGTGTAGACTCGATGTTTGTATTTTGCTGATCGCAAGGAAGGTGTCTTTGCTCTTGAAGATGGTGATAGAATGGGCGCCTCCACTGTCCCTTTTTCTTTCAATTTAGACCCCTGTGGTAGGGGAAGTAGGACGGTGCTTCATCCCCAACAATTGGTTGGCTTCGTTTCCTTTTATACGAGCTTGGCGTTCCTTGCGGACGGCAAGGAACTAATTTGACTTGTGATATGCCATCACAATGGATTGTTTGGCGAGATGAGCGGGGTGATGCTTGGAAAGAATGGCACACTGAGCAGAAGAACGCGTCATGGGTCACGTTGGAACGCACGCCGATGAAATCCGTGGCAAACAACATTGAACTGAGTCAAATTATTCGTGGAAAAAATCGACGAAAACCGAAGTCGGCGAAAATCTTTATTATTTTTGCGATTTTTTTTCAAAAAAAGGCTCCAACGATTTTCTTTAAATATCAAATCGTTGCAATTGTTGGCCGTTAAAATGTGATCTAATATATCTGATTTTCGGCTTATCGACCAGAGTAAGCCAGTGTCCATGGCAAAAAAACAAAATAATTCTGTTTTTTTTTTTTAAATACGACGTTTGGGCAAACATTGTTTGCCATCTTCAGTAGGTTTTCTTAAAAGATAGGAAGTATGGAAAACTTATTACACCATTTACAACATTACAAAATGTTGTAATAAGTTTACCATACTTCTTATATTTTAAAACGGCCCCTGAAGATGGCAAACAATGTTTGCCGAAACGTCGGGTTTAAAAGACCAAAATTATTTTTGTGTTTTTTTACCCTGGAAACTTTCTGGTTGATAAGGCGACAATCAGATAGATCATATGATTATCTTTAAACTTCATATATTATGAGTATCAATTTCATTTACAAAACAATTGATTTTTGGGATAGATCTGCAGGAGATAATCTGTCTTCTAAAGTAATAATGTTATAAAATATGAGTATGTTTTACGACCTATTTAATATTAAGCTATATTAGAAACATTATTAGCATTCTAAATTAGAAGAATACCCATTAAAAGGGAAGGGATTAGCTCAATGTAGCGCGCTGGATTAAAAACGCGGGGGCCAGCAGTATTGCCCTTTGATTTTCTCTTGCTACAGCTCACTGTCAGGTAATGGACAGTGCTGTCTGTAACAAGAGAACAGTGTCCGGAGGCCGGCAGTGAACTGAAAATACTAAAGACGCAAATGACCATAGATATTGACGCTCCTTAAATTAAAAAGAAACTTATATAGTAGGAAGAACCATATATTGTACTGGAGTTTATTTTAGATGAAAGTTTAACGCTACTATTCCCAATTTTCTCGGGAAATATGTCAAATATAAGTGATAGTTAGCGAATATATGAAGCTCTTGGTTCCTTCTTATTCGCCATACTCCGTTTTTTCATATTGGGCCATATATGGCTCTCAGGATTTTGATTTTTCAGGCATTAAGTCTGACTTCGCTAGCCTTAGTCAGCACCCAACTCTAACTTTCGTACGCTACCACGGGTCCAATAATGCTCTTATAAATGAGAGCCGTTGTTTCGAGAGAGAAGGACCTAAAATTTAGCGTGTTTCTTAAGGCATTGAAACATGTGCTCCCAGCTTCTAGCCTTGCCTTGATGTCTTCTTTTCAGGCTTCTTGTAATTCAGGCTCCCAGATATTTAAAGAGGCTTTCCAGTTTAAGGGAATGACCTCCCGTTAGGAACATCGGCTCCAACTCTTTTGGATTTCTGGAGGAACATGAAAACTGTTTTGTTATCGTTTATGCGGAGGCCCAAGGACCTGGTTACTTCCTCGAATCTGAGAGAGCACTTGATAAAAAATTCGTGTTCCTGGCAACAAGGTGGACATCATTGGCATATGCCATTAGATGTGTGAGCCTATTATAAATGGTTCTTCGCATTCGTTCTAATAGCCTTGCAGCCAATTCTAATGCCTTGTTAAATAGGATTGGCGATAGTGGAGCTCCTTGTCTCAGCCCATTTGTTACCGTGAACTCCTCTGATAGAAAGCCATAAAAAGACACTCTGCATTTGCTACCTAAAAGTGTCACCCTTGTCAGCGTGACTAACTTTTGAGATATTCCCATTCTTATCATCGTTTTGAGGAGCATTTCCCTAGCCACACTATCACACTGTTATAACTATTCTTATCATTCTGAAAATGAACGTCTTTGAAATGAATCAAATTTAAAAAAAAAAACAAATTTAACTTTCAAATTACCATTAATTAAATAAAAATAAAGATTTCAAAAGAAATTGAACTTACCTTGAAGGTTAGTAAGTATAATTTATAGTTTTCTTATTTATAATTTAAATGTACAGACAAGACAATTAAGAAACCTTTGAATATGTATGCGTAGAGTCACCTTCGTTATACAAAAAAAAATCTAATCAAAACTCTTCTCCATAGCCTTTGAAAAAATAAAAAATAAATAAATAAAATAATTTTTTTTTTTTTTTGGAATAAAAAAGTGTAATTAAATACATGTTCACAGATATGTTAATAAAACAAAAAGAAAAATAGTATTTTATATAGAATTACGTATTTAAGGTTAGAAAACACTCCGCCGTAATACAATTAATTGAACAGGTGGTTTGTGACTTAATGGTTAACAACAAACTTGTTGGTGCATGTGGGTGTATGCACCTTCGGACATAGATGCATTTTTTCCCCGGTTTATTACTTAAACCGGTTTTATAGTGTTGGCTTCTTCATCAGCGTCTCTACACATCTCCGTTCAAAAGTACTAACTTATTATGCGCTTTAGTGGTAAGGCCCTTTACTAACCATAATTTATTACTAAATCCTTGCCCAAGTTTGAATAAATAATGATGAAACTGCTACTAAAGAACGTGTATCTTTAACAGTTGAGGGTTTTAATTCCTCTCAAGTTAATACCGATGAAAAAATATGCACACCTTTTTTTATTTGCTTATTACTACGACTAATTTCAAAATTTTTGTACATAAAAACAGTGCTGACCTTTGAAGTCAGATAATAAATCCTATATAATAATTTATATTAGTGTTTAATACTTTGACTAATCGTTTATTCAATTTATTTATTCACGTAGGTCATTACCTCCCATTTACTATTGTATTCTGCAACCAAAATATCTGAAGAAACAATTGTGATTCGCCGTCCCAAATGCCAAGACGGCAGCCGATGACATTTGTGCTATAGAAGGAGAAGTGGCCGGCCTTTTTAATTGCAACGTTTCAAAAGTGGAGACTTTTCCCAGCCTTATCCGATACAGATCAGATCGTCCCGGCACATAAGAGTTATCTACCGTAGCATGGGCTACTCAGAAAGCTGGATGTC
Source organism: Triatoma infestans (assembly GCA_011037195.1). Taxonomy (NCBI): domain Eukaryota; kingdom Metazoa; phylum Arthropoda; class Insecta; order Hemiptera; family Reduviidae; genus Triatoma; species Triatoma infestans. The sequence continues at coordinate 12,309 of JAAEAF010008495.1, forward strand.
CACACACAATTTAGACCAAGATCGGATTCTCATGAATTTCTGTGCGATAATCCAAACAGTGAGTGAGTGTGTTGAAGCAAAAAATTTGCTCCAAAATCCAAAAAAAAAAAATCACCCGGAAAATAATAAAAATTAATTATTAATAAAAAAATGAAACGTAGAAATTTTTGAATTTTTTAAAGTTCAGAGGCTTGACACAGAGAGTGAAGGTTCTAATATATAAAACAAGTAATTAGGCCTATCGTTACCTATGGCTGTGTGTTGGGTACTTACCAAAGAAAACGAAAAGATTTTGAATATATGAGAAAGGAAAGTACTCAGGAGAATATATGGACCTGTCGGTGAGGGCGGGCATTGGAGGATTAGAAAGAATGCCGATCTTCGACGGATGTACAGCGAGCCGGATCTGGTCTCTTTCGTAAGAAGAGATCAGTCGGATTGGCTGGAACATGTGGAGAAAATGCCAGCTAAGAGAATTCCCAAAAAATTACAGAAAGGTAAGCCTGGAAGACGTAGAAGTAGAGTACACCCACGTAAAAGATGGCTAGACGATTTGGAGACAATCCTCTAAAGATTCGGTGTAAGGAGATGGAGAAGACTTCCTCTAGAGAGAGAAGAATGCCGAAGAGTAATGGAGGAGGCCCAGGTCCTTGAAGAACCATAGCGCCAAGGGGTAGGTAGGTAGGTAGGTAAGCCAAACAGTGTGCTGATGCAAAAGATTTGCTCCAAAATCCAAAAGATCACCCGGAAAATAAGAAAAATTAATTATTAATACAAAATGAAACGTAGAAATTTTTGAAAAATGGGCCACGTAGTGCAACCAGAGGTTAGCCTCGGTTCGGGAAAAGAGTCATGTATTTAAGGATGTTTTGCATTACTAATACTTACTAAAATTAAAGCAAATATTTACAAACAAAGCTAAAAATTAAATGGCTCAATTAGATATTGGCGATACTTCCACGCAGTGCGAGCATATTGAATAACTTTGCGGTTAGGGAAATTTAACATCTCAATCAATTGTGCTGTTGTCAAAACAGGACTACCGAGATACAAAACTCTAAATTCAGATAAAACAGTGCACTCCGCCATGAAATGAACAGTATCTTCTTTAATCCGAGCGTTACACATTGAACAGAGTACATTTTCCTACTCTATGAAAGGAATAAACTTCCAATACAAGACCTCACCTCTAATTTTAAACAGCCATCGTAATTCTCGCAAAGTTAGCTCGCTCGTGTTCTTGTATATGGCAAAATTAAACAAATCAAAATTTCTGTCCAAGGATTTATAAAATACAAAACTGGTGGTAGACTGAGCGCGCTCCAAAATCTCCAATTGATGACCTTCCCCAATATTATTAATAAGTTCTGAACAAAAAGAGGGCCACACGGAAATATCATCTACAGAAAAATTAAAATCTGTCAGATGGGCGGATGATAATGTAGTCCACTGGTTGAACCAAAGAACATTGCTGTTAATAACCTCAATGGCAACTATCTTGACATATCTATGATCAGGACACTTCATCACCTTTAGGATATAGTTAAAGTGCAGTTTCAGTGTATATAGGAATAGAAGATCAACCCCGGTCTCTAAATAGAGCATGTAATTTGGTGCACCAGAAGGTAAAGCGTATAATTTTCTGACAAAAAAAACGTTTGATTTTCTCGATTTGATCATACCGCTGATAATCCCAGAATTGACATGCATAGCGATTTCCTAGTAATCGAAGAAATCAATAAATAAGCTGTTCCAGAAAAAGTCTTTCAGATTTCGGGTGAAAAAATTTGATGTCGAAACACTGCAAGTTTAAACACCTCAAAAATCTAAATTATTATAGGAAGGTAGCATTAATTTATGGACATAGGAGGTGTGTAAATTAAGTAATGAGACTGATTTTTTATCTTTTTTTTATTCAAATAAAATTACAATTCAACATTGTCCCCTTCAAAGTAACTACCTTGGGAAGCCACACAACGCTGAAGACGATTCTTCCATTCGTCATAGCAGTGCTGGAACTCGGATACTGGAATAGACTCAGTTGGTGGGTTACGGCTGTTTGAATATTCTCCAATGTTCCAAAATGACGTCCCTTGAGGTGATTTTTCAATTTGGGGAACAAAAAAAAGTCACATGGACCCAAGTCGGGTGAAAAGGAGGCTGAGGAGCCACAGGAATGTTATTACTGGCCAAATACTCATTAATTTTTCGGGACCATTTTTGCACAAATTTTTCTCATCCCCTATCATTAGTCAAAATTTGATGAACGGTTGTGTCAGTCGAATACAACTCTTCGGTGATCATTCGTACTGTCAAACGACGATCTGAACGCACGAGATCGCGGATTCTGCCAACATTTTCGTCGGTTCTTGAAGATGAAGGCCTTCCGCTGCGAGGCTCGCCTTCAATTGATTCCCTTCCTTCTGCAAACGACTTAAACCACCTAAAAACCAGTGCTCTCGACAAAACGTTGTCCCCATAGACCTGGCACAGTTTTTCAAACGTTTTCGTTGCACTGTGCCCAAGTCTGAAGCAAAACGTTGCTCGTAATTGATGTCACTCATTTTTAAAACGCACTGAAAAAAAAACTTGCTCACAAAAAAAGTCACTACGGACAGTGCAACAACTCTAGCATTTTCAAATTTGCACTGGACGTGTATCAGATGTTTACTTGCCCTACCATGCATGCGCCGCGTCTCCAATGTTGCCAGATCGAACACTAGAAAATCAGTCTCATTACTTAATTTACACACCTCGTAGATCTAATAATTCGAACGGGTAAAACGGATTCGAACTTATAAGTTTAATAGCTACATCTCAAATCTCGAAGATTATGACACTTTTTTCCACTTAAAACTGTTCAACTGTCCAAAAAAAAAACTATTTGAATTTTTAAAACAAATTATTTTAAAATTTTTGTTTAAATAAATTATTATTCCGAACAATATTTTAAATAAATTATTTTTTAATAAAGAAAACAGAATTTTAAATTCCATAGAAAAAAAAAATACCATTTATTTATTCATTTTTGATGATTTATATACAAATTAAAACTGACAGAATGAAAGGCAAAAATTAAGATGTAGATGTCGAGAATTAGAAAGATGGAAAATATATTTAAAACAGCCTACAAAACAACACATTTTAAATTTTTGTTTAAATCTAAATATCATTTCCTCTAGTATTAGAAAGATGAGAGAACCGCTAGAAAGATAGACAGAGCATTAGAAAGAAATAAAGAATGAAGAAAATAAATAAAAAAAAGAGCTCTGCATAATGACTTAATCGTTAAGAACGCGTCCGGACTCGTTACAAACGAGGGCCGGTTGTTGCACAGTTAGCCCCCCACCCCATTCCCCCTCCGCACTATAAATATATCCAACGTTTTGTAGCCACTCTATTATGCGGGAGAATAAACTTTTTTATTTATTTATTTATTTTTTTTCTGTTATGATGCCGATCGTTATATACCAATTATATCGAGATGTCAGCACTCACTCACTCGTTTCCACATGAAGCGTAGTAATAAGTAAACGGTGTTATTATTTTGCTTTTGGAAAATTACTGCTTTAATAATGTGAACTGTTATAAGAAAGTAATAAAAAAAAATGAAAAAAAAAGAAGTAAGTATTACATACGAAATTGATTTCCAAAACTTGTACTGATGAACTTTTCAAACAAACCTGCAACAAAATTTAACTTAAATTAGATAATAATTTGTTAATTTTTAATATTAAATATAATTTAACAAATTAAAAATTAGCAATGTTCCCTAAAATGGTTTCTAAAAAAAAAAAAAAAATTATATTGTAAAAAGCAAAATATTGTAAATTTTTAATTTTAGTGCTAGACTAAAATGGAAGAAATGTAATCTTGTAGTTTGGGCATTAAATTAAGAATTTAATTTTTATCAAGTTTTTCTATACGTTTCATGGAATGTTCATTACTTATTTGCTTACAATCGGATCTGTCTGTCTGTCGCGTATATTAGAAATAAGATCTTGTCATTCAAGATAAGGTTTAAAAAGTAAAAACAGCTATTATTTTTTTTTTCTCACAAGTGACGTAAAGTAATATTATTGAACTCTAACTAGCCCGAGATTTAGTGGCAATACGCATAAACAATAACAAATTCTAAATAGCAACGGATCTGAGATTATACCAAAGAGAGCAGATTAGAGTGGGCGACCTTTGCTTTGAATGAAAATATATTCTGAAATTTGCAATTTTTTCATATTTTTTTCTTAGTAAGAGGAAGTTATTGTAATCGTGCTAAATTTTCGATATCGAGTTTTTACCGGAAATATCGGTTTTGAGGTCCCCTGAGTCCCAAAAAGTGGTGTGTTTGTGTGTGTATGTATGTATGTGAAAAGCACAGCTCAAAAACGAAAAATCGTAGAAAATTCAAACTTGTTATTCCGCTAAGGTATCACCATGGGATCCGACAGTAGGTTATCTGTCAAAATTCCTCAACCCGAAATACCAGTTTACTAAATGTTTTTCTTTTTTTAATTTTTTTGCAATTTTCTTCAAACTTATTATATCAACTACACATACAAAAAATCTACGACTTTTATTTGAAACATTTCTTTGGAAAAATTCATTTAAACGTATTTTTAGGGGTGGGGTTACGGTTTCCTCTAAGTGCTAGTTCAGTTTACTATACAATTCTGTCATTTAAATAATATTATTTAGAATTAAATGTGTTGTTGAAAGTCTGAGTTTGATAAAAATCGGATGACCGGAAGTGCGTTTTTACTAGGAAGTATTTTTCACTTTTGTGGTATTTTCTCGAAAACGGCTCCAAAGATTTTCTTTAAACTAGCAATGTAAACTACACATATAAAGAGCTACAACTTTTATTTAAAACATTTCTCCTGATGATGTCATTTAAGGGGGCTTCTGAGCGAGAGTTGGGGTTATGTTTGCTTCCAAAGTGCTATCATAGTTGATTATACAATTCTACCAACCAAACAAAATTAATTAGAAATTAATATATGTCCAAAATTCCGAGTTTCAAGAAAATTAGTAAACAGTTTTTTTCAGTTTTCGATGAACTCTGATGAATTTCATTAAATTTGATACACTAAAATTTGTCAATTACAATTTTGAAACTGGAGTAAGAGAAATGTTGTGTGAGTGTATCACACCAATTTAATGCGGCCACAGAAAGAATTTAATATTAAACACTGAGTATAAAGTATTTTTGTATGTTCCTTCTCCCCAGTGTTCTGATTAAAGTGTTATCAACATTGATTGTCTACTGTAACAGTTCTAGTGAGTATAGAGATAATGAATGAGGTGTAGTGGAAGAAAGCAATGAAAATAAATAGTTTTGTAAAATATATTAAATAGTGAATTTAACTTCAAAAAGATTGTATTTTAGTGTCAGGTACTGTAAATTGGGATCATGGCAAATAGAAAAACAAAGGCACAAAATCCCGTTAGGGTAAACCTTTTATACAAGAAAATTCCCCCGCTAGAAAGAGAGAGCAATTCCAATTCCAGTCTGCCATCAGCTTTCAAATAGTTCAGTTCAAAAATAGTCTCACTTCTACTTTCAATCCATACAGAGGTATTCTGCTTCCAAAGCCAGAACACTTCAGGAATCGCTCTCTTAGTATTAGTGCCAGATTCACAATATATTAAATTAGTTTATAATATCAAATAACATATTATTATTATTTTAACAGAATATATTTATTGTTAACAGTGGTGATTTCTTAATTATTCTTAATACTTCTATCTCTATCTCAAGCATAATTACAAGCCCTTTATACAAAACCGCTCGGGCTACTACAAATACACAAACATCACCAAACACCTTGCAGAGGAATACAAACATCCAAATTAGATAGGGATATACCCTTCTATATACACATATAAACATATATAAGATCTTATACTGCACACAAAGAATATATTGTTTTGTTAGTAAACATTTGGATTGAATTGAATGAAACGTACAGTAAATCTGTAATGCTACTAAAGTGGGAATATTAATTCAGTAGGATGGTTTAGTGCATTAGTAAATGGCAGACATACCGACAGTCATATTGAGAGAATGCTAGTGCGGAATGCAGCTGACGTATCCATAGTTTACAGATATGCAGTAGTCAGACAGAGGGAGTGGGAAATATTGTCTCTGATAAATTGTATATCGGCCCCAATCAGGAGGACTGGTAAGCGCTGCATAACTCGTTTCCCCTTACCTTTAGGCATGCAGCACCTACATAACTGCCATCACTAGTAGTAAAATAATAAACGTTTCGAAATTATTTTTAAACCAATGACAAGTTCTAACCTTATCTATCACACCATTCTCAAATAGATATCGATATCAAATCAAATAACAAGAAACAAACAGATGAGTGGATCAAGTGACCAACTGTCACCAGACAGATCTATCATCAGGCTAGATATAAAAATCTCATACAATACTTTATCATTAAAAAAAAAAAAAACTTGTATCTATAGAAAAAAAAATTCTGTCACTTTAATTTCCTATTTTTATCAAAACAAAACAAAACAAAAAATTCAATAAATATTGATTCTGAAACTTACAGGGAAATTGAAAATTGTGGAAATTCAATCGCTTTTTATTTAAATTATTAAATATTTCAGTAGCAGCCATATCTCTTCACATATCTCAGAAAATATCTATTCCCGATAGAAATTGATATTAAAAATAAATGGTATTAAACACTCATACGATTTTTTCATAATCCAAATACGACAATTTTAATGATTGTAAAACCTGGAATTTTTAGTAATCCTATAATTGCCCGTCACTTTACCAGATTGGTAAAGAGTTAGGCATTCCTAAAGTGAAATTTTTCGGGATAAACTTAAAATGAAAGTTATAGGTTTACATTTGTGTAGTTATCATTCCAATTTTAAAAACCTTGTGTGAAACACACACACACACAACTTTCTCTTACTCCAGTTCTCAAAATTATAATTGACAAATTTTATACTTTGTGTACCAAATATAATGAAATTCTTCGAAAACTGAAAAAACTGTCCAGTAAAAACGTACTTCCGGTTTACTAATTTTCTTGAAACTCGGAATTTTGGCCATTTATTTATTTCTAATTAATTTTGTTTAGATGATAGAATTGTATAATCAACTATGACAGCACTTTAGAGAGAAACATAACCCCACCCCTCCACCAAAAGTGCCCTTGAATGAATTTTTTCCAGAGAAATGTTTTAAATAAAAGTTGTAGATCTTTGTATGTTTAATTTATAAACGAAGTTTCAAGAAAATCGTCGAGGTTATTTTTGAGAAAATCGCGAAAATGTGAAAAAAATCATTTACTAAAATGGTAATGTAAAAGCACTTCCGGTTATCCATTTTTTTGAAACTCCGAATTTCAACAACATATACAATTCTAATTAACATTATATAGGTGATAGAATTGTTTGATAAACTGAAATAGCACTTTAAATGATAATCTAACCCCACTCCTCCCTCAAACTGCCCTTAAATGAATTTTCCCAGAGAAAGATCTTAAATAAGATTTCTAGCTCTTCGTATTTCTAGTTCATATGGCAAGTTTAAAGAAAATCGTCGGAGCCATTTTTGAGAAAAACGCAAAAAAGTAAAAAAAACAACAAGTAAAGTGATACTTTCGGTTAAGGAATTTTGACAGATGACCCACTGTCAGATGCCATGGTGATACCTAAACAGAATATCAAGTTTCAACTTTCTATGGTTTATCGCTTTTAAGCTATGCTGTTCACACACACAGACTATTTGCTAAAAACCACTTTTTTGGACTCAGGGGACCTCAAAACGTGTATTTCCGGTGAAAAATCGATATCGAAAATTTGACATGATTACAATACTTCCTCTTGCTAGGAGTAAGAGAAAGTAAAAATAGCCGCTGGTGCCATTTATGTGAAAATTTGAAAAAAAAAAAAAACTCAGAAAACCTGTCTGTAAAGTTGCATTTGTGGTTAACCAAATTTCTTCAAATTTGGAATTTAAGCAATGCTTTTAATGTGACTTAATATTATATAGAGATCGTACAATCATAATATGTGGAGTTGTATTATAGTTCTAATAAAGTGGAAGTTTGAAGAAAGGATTTGAAATGTTATTGGTGTGACATGTTGTAGTGTAGTGATAGCTTGTGGCGTGAGCGGTTTAGTAAAGGGCTTGTGTGTATGTTTAAAGAATGAGAATTATTCGAAAATAGGCCTGAAATCACCACTGTTTTTTTAAATAAATATATTCTCTAAGTGAATTTAAATGCTTTTCAATATTCCCAACTATATGCTTATTAAATCAATAGTTTATTTAGAATAAATGCTAAACTCTATTACTGGTACTGAATTTAAGTGAACAATTCCTGAAATGTTCTGATTGGATCTCTAATACAACTGTTCTTGTTTGAAGGCAGAATGCAGACTTTGTTGAAAGAATGCCTTCTAAATTGTTAGTTCAAATCTTCCCCTGAGAGAAGGGGTGAAAAGACAAAGCTACCAAATTCTGTGAACTCTAAAAGACAAAGCTAACCAGGTCCTTTGAACACTTTCTTTAACTGTAGTCTTCTACCTGTGTGTACTCTTTTTGCCAGCAAATGTGTATTTTTCTCTAAAATAAAATAGATATAATTTCTATAATTCTGGCATCCATCACATAATAAATTACTGTTCCCTTAGAATATACCAAGATATTATTATATTTTTACCTTCTCTTACTAATAATAGTAAGAGGAATTATTGCAAACGTGCTAGATTTTCGAAATAGAGTTTTCACCGAAAATAGACGTTTTGAGGTCCCCCGAGTCTAAAAAAGTGGTTTTTAGAAAATGGTCTGTAGGTGTCTGTGTCTGTGTATGAAAAAAATATCTAAGAACGAAAAGTTGCAGGAAGCTCAAACTTGGTATCCGTTTAAGTACTATCATCACATTAAACACGAAGATTTCCGGATCCATCAATCGGAAGTGCCACTTACTTTTTTTTAGTTCTTTTTTGTAATTTTCTCAAAATCAGCTCCAAAAATTTTCTTTAAACTTGTTACATCAACCAGACATACAAAGGTCTACAAATTTTATTTGAAACATTTCTCTGGGGAAAATACATTTAAGGACACTTTTGGGGGAGGTGTGGTTTTATGGTTTCCTCTAAGGTAGTATTTCAGTCATTACACAAATCTATTATCTAAATAATTTTAATTAGAATTAAATATGTTGTTGAAATTCAGAGTTTAAAGAAAATCGGATAACCGGAAGTGCGTTTACTTTACCACTTTACTAAATGATTTTTTTCACTTTTTCGCGATATTCTCAAAAATGGCTCAGACGATTTCGTTCTTGAAACTACGTATGTACACTAAACATACAAAGATTTGCAACTTTTTGAAATTTAAAATATTTCTCTAGAAAATTCATTTAAGGGCACTTTTGGAGGAGGGTGGGGTTATGTTTTTCTCTAAAGTGCTATCATAGTTGTCATCATAGTGTGCTATTAATTCTATCATCCAAAAAAAAAAATTAATTAGAAAAAAATAGGTGGCCAAAATTCCGAGCTTCGAGAAAACTAGTATGCTTTAACTGAACAGTTTTCAGTTTTCAACGTATAAATTTGGTACGCAAACTATAAAATTTGTCTGTTTACAATTTTCAGAACTGGAGTTAAGTATTAATGCTAAATTGAACCGAAAATGCGCTTTACTGAAAGTAGTTTTCAGTTTTTCTGCTATTTTCTCTAAAACGGGTCCAACGATTTTCTTTTTACTTGCCATAATAACTTACACATAAGAGCTACAACATTTATCTGAAATATTTGTCCGGGTAAATTCATTTATGAGTCTCTTGGAGGATGAATGGGGTTATGTTTTCTTTCTTCTAAGTGTTATCTTGGTTGATTATACAATGCTACCATATAAAACAAAATTCATTAGAAATTAACAGATTGCCTAAACTCCTAAGTTACAAGAAAATAAGTGCGGCTTTACTGAGCAGTTTTCAGTTTTCGCGATTTTTTCCATAAAAAAACATCGTTGAATTTCATCAAATTTGGTTGTACTAACTATAAAATGTATTAATTACAATTTTGTAAACTATAGTAAAAGAAAATTGTGTGAGTGTTTCAGATTTTACAGATTTTATTTTTAACGTGATAGGAATTTTTTGGTGTGTAGAATGACGTACACAATATTATAAAAAGAAATTTTGGATCTGTTTTCTAGAAAATTGCAAAAAAATGAAAAATTTGTTTAGTAAAGGTCCATTTCCAGATGACAGATTCTTGACTGAGGCGTTCGTATCAAATGCGATGGTGGTACACAAGTTTAAGATTCCTGCAATTTTTCGTTTTTGAAATACTTTGTTCAGACACACACACACACACACACACACACACACACACACAGACCATTCGGTAAATGCTTTTTTTCTGGTACTTGGTGGACTTCAAAACACATATTTCCGGCAACTATACTTCGAAAATTTGAAAGCTTCGTAGTACTTCCGGTTATGGCAGTAAGAGAAAGTAAGAATGTAACAGGATCGCATTATTGTTTTTTTTTTTTAAAAGCCAATATTAAAATAAAAAAAACTAACAATAAATTTAAATATAAAAATATGGTATCACAAATGCTCTTTATATTTTAGCGAAAGTAATAGATTTGTGGTGTGCACGCGGTTTTTATATGATATTGGCTCATGTTTTTTATTGATAATTCTCTTGTTAATTAAACATTCGATATATATTTTGTTAAAATGTAATTTTAGCCACATGCTACACAACATTCTAAAATACGAATCAAACTGTGGCTTTTAAACGGCTGCACTAAATGTGTATCTCCCTTATATACTACTTGCAAAAGTCAGTATGCGGTTAACAGGAAAATTAAAAATACAAAAATTGTTATAATTTTGTTTAATAATTTATATATATATATATTTTTTTTTTTTCTTGATTCAGTTATAACCGTGACTTTATTCTGATTGCTTTCTTTTTTTTAACTTTCTGTTTATAACATAAGAGGAAAATAATGTGAATTTATTTATTTATTTCTTCATAATTTTGATTTTATATTAACTTTTCAGAAAATTAGATTAGTTTGGATTTCTGTAGGGGGGGTCCATTGTGGCTCCCACGACTTAGGGCACCCCCAGGCGTGTCCCTAAACGGACTTTTGGCTGCAGGAGGAGCCTGATGTATGGTCCGAAGAGCAACCACACTTAGTGCACACTCTCGAGAGCTGTCTGCTTAATAAGACTGAAGAGTCCCGAGGAGCTCCTGCGTGAAGCTTGCAGGCGCTAACCTGTCTTCACCAAAGAGGCGAAACCTCAGCCTCAAAAGCCCCGCACAGTGGCACAGTACATGCCGTGCCATTTTCTCCTCTTCCTGGCAAAAACTACATAAGCTATCGCTTGTGTTAGCTAAAGCCCATGTGTGTATGTGTTAATGAGCTTACAGTGGCTCCGAGTGGTCACTCGCCCTTGCTGGAGCAGGTCCGCCGTAAGCTTTGATGCATAGCTCTTAATGAACTCTTCCGCCTGCATCTGGCCTGAGTCGGTTTCGGCCTGAGACCGAAAGTGGGTTTACTTTACCACTATACTAAATGATTTTTTTCACTTTTTCGCGATATTCTCAAAAACAGCTCAGACGATTTTCTTGAAACTACGTATGTACACTAAACATACAAAAATGTATAACTTTTATTTAAAACATTACTCTGGGAAAATTCATTTAAGGGCAATTTTATGGGGAGGGATGGAGTTATGTTTTTCTCTAAAGTGCTATCATAGTTGATTATAATACAATTCTATAATCCAAACAAAATTAATTAGAAATAAATAAGTGGGCGAAATTTCGAGCTTCAAGAAAACTAGTAAACCGGAAGTGTGCTTTAACTGAACAGTTTTTCAGTTTTCAACGAATTTCATTAAATTTTTTATGCAAACAATAAAATATGTCTGTTACAATTTTTTAGAACTGGAGTAAGTAATTAAAGCTAAATTGAATCTATTGTAGTAATTAATAAAATATAAAATTAATAAATTTAATTTATATTAATTTAATATATTAATAATAGATTAATGAATTAATAATTTTTACTTTTTCTTACCAAAAAAAAAAAAAGAAATTTTCGAAATTTGTTTTCAAAATATTGGAAGGTGCCCAGGGTAGAAAAATACTACTTTTAGTGTTTCATCCATGGAATTCTATAAGAATCATTTAGTCAAAATCCATTTACCGAAAGGACAACATGAATTTCTTGCAGTTTTGCGATTATCTTGTAATCCGCTTGATCCGATGTTCCTTTAACCTAGTTTGCTAATAAACCATTGAAAAAAAAATCCAGCAATTTTATTTTAAACAATGTTTCGATAAGGCTATTTCAACATGAATACTGTTAACACCACCCGCTGGGAGTTAAATGTGGTAATCGAAAAAAATTTCTATAAGTATAAAAAAAAACACTGACGAATTCTTAACAAAATAAAATGACATATGTAAATAAATAAAAATATAAATAATGATCGGTATAAAGTGATAAAAAATATGGGAATAACAAAGTTGTAAATTGATCTCAGTAAATTAAACGTAAAATTGCCATATAACATTGTTAATTTTTTCTTTTTTTTTAATATAGGTGACATTGAAATGTTAGTTGAAGTATAGAATACAGATAAAACGTGCGAGGTCCCATAATATTGAATAGAGGTGGCCAGTCTCGGCTATAAGGTGTAGTGTACCTAAAACAGATAGGATCAAAACATTGGGGCAAGTAAGAGAGGGAAGATATCACGGTTGAATGGGTTTTGTAACAGTAAACATGGCGATCTAATCTATATAGTAGAAGAGAGCAATCGTCCACTCCTATTATATCAACTGTAGCATTGACGACAAGTAGATTCTACTCAAGAAAGATTCTATAGCAAGATAATTGACTCCGGCACCCCTTTATAAACTTACCTATATATAGAAACAAACAAATATTCAATATGGCCATCATTGTTCAATGAAGCCTATTTACCCAGGGAAATACCCTCTATAGAAATCTAAGATAGATTAAATTTTTTAACTTAACTTACTATAGAAAAGCATGTTCGATTCAATGATGCTTTCGCTTAACTTTGGAAAGGTGTCAATTGTCTGGCATGTAAGTAGAGAGTAAAGACGGGTAACTACCTTCAGACTATATGCTGACCTTTATAGAAGCGTCTTAAACGACCATATAAACAGCAACCCTCCATGACTTTATATATTATGAAGTTAGTCTGGAGGGGCGGCTCGTGGCCAGCACGCATTAATACAGAACCCCCCAGTACGAAGTTTTCACTTTCATAAACTCACGAATCCCATTTGCTAAAGCGTATTATTTTCTTCAAAGCAACTTTTATAACTTTCTGTTACTTCTAGTAAGAGGAAGTATTTTAATCGTGTTAAATAATTTTCGAAATCGAGTCATCACCGGAAATATCAGTTTTGAGGTCATCTCAGTTCAAAAAAGTGGTTTTTAGAAAGTGAAGCGTAATGTATGTAAGCAGCATAACTCGAAAACGAAGTATCGCAAAAAGTTCAAAATTTATGTATCGTTTAGGTATCATCATGAGATCTGACAATTCTAGTAATTTATGTTAACTCAAAATTTCTCAACCAGAAATACCACTTTACTAAATGATTTTTTTTTTTTTTTTCACTTTTTCGCGATTTTCTCAAAAATGTCTCCGACGATTTTTTTTTCAAACTTGTTATATCAACTACACATACAAAGATCTACAACTTTTATCTATAAAACATTTCACTGCGAAAACTCATTTAAGGCTACTTTTGGTGGAGAGGTGGGGTAATGTTTTCCACTAAAGTGCTGTCATAGTTAATTATGCAATTCTACCATGCAAGCATAATTAATTAGAAATAAATACATGGCCAAAATTCCGAGTGTCATGAAAATTAGGAAACCCCAAGTACGCTTTTACTGAACAGTTTTTTTTTCAATTTTCGATGAATTTCATTAAATTTGGTACACTAAATATAAAATTTGTCAATTACAATTTTGAAAACTGGAGTAAGAGAAAGTTTTGTGAGTGTTTCATACCAGATTTTTTTTTAATAGAGTAACTCTGAGAAGATAAAAAAAAAAAATTAACAGCTGTAAGAGGAAGCTCTTATTTCAATTAATAAAATTAATTTTTAAAAAATTACAAAATTATTACAAGAAATAATAAACTTCTCTATAAACTAAATAAATAAAATATTTAATTCAATATTATTATATTGAATTTATAAACAAAATTAAAATATTATAAACAAGTGCTTGCAAACATAATCTTTTAATATCATGTTACCTAGTTTTAAGCATAAATTAGGCCTCAATTAACAATTTTCTTCTATACTTGTTTTTAATTATAACATTATTCCCTTACATAAATAGCTGGAAGAAATTGGCATTACTAAATTATTTGCTTTAACAACAATTTTCCAAATTCAAAAATGTACGAAATGCCCATTCCCATTACAGTAAACTTGAAACTAATCTATAAAGACAGCATAAATACTATTGCGCTGGGAACTGTGCAATATGGCGCTAAATGGCATACGTCATAGAGTGCAAACAGACTGGACACTTTTGTCTAGGATAAAGAGTTAAAACCACCATAACACCTGAAGACCTACGCAAAGACCTACGCGTATTACCGGTAACACAGGTTGAGAATCGTAGGGCTAGATATAATACAAGTAGTAAACAAATATAATATAAACAACCAGATTTAGTAAACATTCCGACTTGTATGAAAATGTTAGTGGATAAAAAATAGATAGATACACGATAGTAGATAAGATAACAATAGTTCAATGTTTAAAGAGCTGTACAGTTTGATATGTCCATGGTCAAACTAGATTGGGTACCAACTGAGATTGGAGTTTGTGTACCCTGGTTTACCACAAACTTGTACGTAAATGTAAACTCCACGTAATGGGGGAGCACATGTCACATCAATTGTCTTAATGGACGTTAAGATTGGGAAGGGTGTTCGTATCATGCCCATTCTGAAACCAATTAATTATGATAATTACTCTACAGTTAGGTCTAATGTTTATATGAGATCAATAATTATAAACAATAATAATAAACTATAAACTCAATAAACAATTATGTATAATAATTGTTAAAACAATGTTTTGGCTATTGAAGTTATCCTAAAAGAATATAAACGAAGTATTTAACGACTACGATTATTTTGTTTAAATAATTTTTTAAATCACAACTGTGCGTTCAAAAACCTAACTTTAATTATAATATGTTCATAATTTATTAATAAAAAAAATTCTAGTACGTAATATCAATGATTTTCACTTAGTGCAATTCTCATAGCTCTGAGAAACTGAGTTCTATAAAATTAAAAAACCACGCTAGATACTCGCACTTATGATTGAACCGGTTTTTTCTTCAAGTTTGGAATTTTTATATTAATAAAATTTACCACTTTATTTCGAATAATTACTGAATGTTACAGTCATCGGAAATATCATTTTATTGGTCAAAAGGCTTCCGTAGAACTCAAAAATCAGAGTAATATTTAAAATAATATGATAGTCGGAGCTAGAGGATGACACTTCCTGAAAGAAGAATTCAGTTGGAGCAATACATCTGTAAAGAATTTTGTCTAAAATCGTGACGTAGTGGTGTAATAAAATAATGCATTCTGCTGAGAAAATTCACCACTCGATCGCCTTCAACTATGCATTATTACCACCTCTGCACGTACATGCAATGCAACTTTCTCTCTGAAAGCTGCTTCTAGCTTCCACCAACAATCTGGACTCCAGCCATCTCAGAGCTTTATGAAATCGCAAGTAAAACCTATTAGCGTTAACCCATTTTCAGCGAAAGGTTCATATACGAACCATTATTTAAAACATTTAAAAAAAATATTGTTTAACAGAAAACTGTGTTTAGATTTTGACTGTGTCTTTATAAAGGTTTCTTATAACTGAATTAATTTTTTCAAAGCAAAATGCTTCTTATTATTTACTCCATCTATCGTTGAATTACTGAAAAATTGCAGACAGGAATAAGGTTTAAGTAATTTTTTATTTTTTCTGAAAAAAAAATTTTTTTTGTTTACTATTTGGAGGATTTTTATTCTGGAGGGTTCATTAATTATAACGGATAAGTTCTAAAAATTATTATCATAGATTTTATTAATTAAAAATGGACCGAAGCTTAATGGTGCGTTAGCGAACCATTGGCCGAAACCGTTGCACATCGATTTCTCAGTAGGCTTGCCTGTCAGTGCAGGCTTACACTTGTTTCAGCAGTTACAAACATGTTTCTCTAATATCGATATCTACACTTTTACAATATAACATTCATTACATTGTCAGCTATTGTTCAGCAACCAAGTGTTACATTTTTGTTACTGATTTTTTTTTTTCTTCAACTTTTTTGAAAAATACGTACGGAATAAAGCCGTTATCAAACGTACAGAGGTACGATAGAAATAACAGAAAAGATGTTATGATACCTCAGCTGAATGCGGTAACAATATATAATAAGAATATGGGTGGAGTAGATCTTCATGATAATGTGATCGCCAATTACCGAATAAAAATTAGAGGTAAAAAGTGGTGGTGGCCACTTTTTATCAATCTTTTAGATAGCATAGCTGTAAATGCATGGAAAATTCATTGCCTTACTTCAAATAAAATGTCACAGATAGAATTTAAGTCTATTGTGGCTAGAACACTTATAAGGTTAGAGAATGAACCAATTATTCGAAATCCTACACCGCAGCCAGAAAACCCTAAAAAAGGAAGACCACCAAAAAATGCTGTGCCAGTCGAAATAAGATTTGACAATGTTGGGCATTTGATTGTGAGAGAAAAAGAAAGTGCTATGAGAAGGTGTAAAATTTGTAAAAACCATACCATTTACAAGTGCAAGAAATGTTACATACATCTGCACCCGGAATGTTTTGAGGGGTATCATACAAAATAACATATTATAGAATTTGTTTAAATACAGTACAATTTTTATTTCTTGTTTGTATTTAAGTAAGTAAACGTGTGCGAAATGGAAATTTAATTTAGTATAAACGCTATTGTTAAAATATACCTGAAAATCCTATTATCCCCACTGAGACAATGGTTTCAGCCAATGGTTCGTATACGAACCATTTTATTTTTAATTTCCGGTTGAAAATAAAAAAAAATAAAAACACTTTTTTTATAAATTTAGATGTTACCTAATCAGTGAAAAAAAAATAAAAATGAAAATTTAATTTTTGATATACCTGGCCGAATATGGGTTAACACATGAAGAGTTAAACCAACATTTGAAGGTCTAAACTAACGGACAAGAAGAAAACATCTAGCTGCATTAAGAGCTACTGAAGAATCTACAACTCTCAAAGAGTTATTCAAGAAATTACTTCTCACTGCTAGAAGTCCTTCTATATGCCAGATAGTCTTCACCAAGTTAGCTACACTAGCTATCAATAGTTAGAACTAGCAAGTTTCTAACCAGCCAACTCGCTTTTTGAAGCGATCACTTCAGCCAACGCTGATCATCACCAACAACATCACTCATTGCTCTGCCTATTCTCCATATCTTTCTTCATCTTTCTCAGTAGTGAGTTCTGTAAAATTCATCACCATTCGCCATTGCCTATTATCCATCACAGGAAGGGCGACTTTCTTTTCCTCAAACAAAATTTCTAATTATTGTGTCTTAATGTGTCATTCATCAGTCTTAAATTTCTTTTTTTCCAACGCCTGTACTGCGTCAAACATGCATATGTTGTGGTTGGTTCCGCAGATGTGGAAAGAATCAGAGATATTTTCCCTAATAACCTATCGGCCAGTTTCGGGGGCATTCGCCCATCATCAGGATTTTTTTTTTTTTGTCAAAATAGTGTGATAACATAGACTTGCACAGAGCAAATTCAGGTAATACACTCGAATGGCTAAATGGTGAATTTATTAAATGATTTGAAATGGTGAATTTATTAAATGAAATGAATGTGCAAGTCTATGTTATCACACTATTTAGACAAAAACATCCTAATGATGAACGAACGCCCCGAAACCGGGTCAGTGACCACAAAAAAAAGCAGACTATCACGAAAAATATCACTGATACATTAGTTACTTATTCAATTACTTCAGTTACAACTGAGGGACACATGGAATACTCGATGGAATTTTGAGAAATGTTAATGGGTCGTTTCGATGTAGAAAAACGGCATAACATATTATCTATCACCTTGCTTGCTATAATAACATGCTTCTTTTATTGTATGTCTAACATAAAGATAGAACGATTTGTTAAGGGTGAAATAAAAAATTTTTGCCAACAATATTCTGGGCGTAAAAAAATGACCAAGATTAGCATAGATTTTAGCAGACGGTAGGAATGAAAGAAGGAACCAAATAAGTACTAAAAAATTGGAGACCTTATAAGCGCTAAATGAAGCTTCAGACCAAGGTAATATAGTGGATTTATTTGGAAATAGAGCAAAGAGGATTCAGAAGAAATCGACGGGGAAGATTATAAATAACCCAACTTGATGGATGCCTTTAATAGCAAAACGAGGAATTAATTTACTCCTGAGATAGTAATAGTTAAAACCATCAAATTTTAGGTATGCCGATTAAATAGCAATTGTAGTGAAAGAAGAAATGCAAAAATAAATAGTTTTGAAAAATATTTTAAGTGAAATAATTTTGGCAAAAATAATGTATTTTAGACAGGTACTATAATTTAAGGTCATTGTTGCTAAAGTGACAAAAGCAAAAGGAATCCGTTAGGAAAATAACAATGCCACTTGGCCAACTATTTTGTAAGAGAAAATCCCCCGTTAGAGAGGGCATTCCTTCAAGACAGTCTGCATTCTGCCTTCAAACAATATAGTCTGAGTTAGACATTTCACAACAAAACACTTCCTGAATCAGTGCCAAATATAAGTTTATTCCAGCTAAATTCAGTAAATTAATAAACATATTGCTATGTTATTGAATAGCATTTAAATATTTTTAAAGATTATATTTATTTTAATCTACCAGTGTTTTCATAAATATTTCTTATACTTCACTTTCTTAAACATATACGAGGTGTGTAAATTAAGTAATGAGACTGATTTTCTAGTGTTCGATCTGGCAACACTGGAGACGCGGCGCATGCGTGGTAGGGCAAGTAAACATCTGATACACGTCGAGTGCAAATTTGAAAATGCTAGAGTTGTTGCACTGTCCGTAGTGACTTTTTTTATGAGCAAGGTTTTTTCAGTGCGTTTTAAAAATGAGTGACATCAATTACGAGCAACGTTGTGCTATCAGGTTTTGCTTCAGACTTGGGCACAGTGCAACGGAAACGTTTGAAAAACTGTGCCAGGCCTATGGAGACAATGTTTTGTCGAGAGCACAGGTTTTTAGGTGGTTTAAGTCGTTTGCAGAAGGAAGGGAATCAATTGAAGACGAGCCTCGCAGCGGAAGGCCTTCATCTTCAAGAACCGACGAAAATGTTGGCAGAATCCGCGATCTCGTGCGTTCAGATCGTCGTTTGACAGTCCGAATGATCGGCGAAGAGTTGAATTTGACTCACACAACCGTTCATCAAATTTTGACTAATGAATTGGGGATGAGAAAAATTTGTGCAAAAATGGTTCCGAAAAATCTTTCACAAGAGCAAAAAGACATCAGAAAGGAAAGGAGCCTTGACTTTTTGGGAGCAATTGAAAACGATCCCAATTTTTTGGAACGTGTTATTACAGGAGACGAGTCTTGGGTGTTTGAGTATGACCCAGAAACTAAGCGTCAGAGCATGCAGTGGCACACTTCAACCTCTCCAAGGCCAAAAAAAGCAAGAATGAGCAAGTCAAAAATCAAATGCATGCTGATTTGCTTTTTTGATAGCCAAGGAATCGTTCACAAAGAATTTGTGCCTCAATGCCAAATGGTAAACCAACATTTTTACCGAGAAGTTCTTGAGAGACTTCGAAAAAGAGTCATGCGTGTGAGACCAAACATCAAAAACAAGTGGGTGTTGCATCACGACAATGCTCCGTGTCACACCGCGATTTCTATTAATGAGTATTTGGCCAGTAATAACATTCCTGTGGCTCCTCAGCCTCCTTATTCACCCGACTTGAGTCCATGTGACTTTTTTTTGTTCCCCAAATTGAAAAATCACCTCAAGGGACGTCATTTTGGAACATTGGAGAATATTCAAACAGCCGTAACCGACCAACTGAAGTCTATTCCAGTATCCGAGTTCCAGCACTGCTATGACGAATGGAAGAATCGTCTTCAGCGTTGTGTGGCTTCCCAAGATAGTTACTTTGAAGGGGACAATGTTGAATTGTAATTTTATTTGAATAAAAAAAAGACAAAAAACCAGTCTCATTATTTAATTTACACACCTCGTATACTTACAAGCTCTTTTACAAAACCGCTCGTGCCACACCGACTACTACTACAAACACACAAGCTACTACAGCACATCACACCAATTACATTTCACAATCACAAATATTATAGGAACACAAAGAAATTATTTATCATACAGTTCTCCAGCGGTCTATAGCACTTTATACTAGCAACTGGTTTAAAACGAGCATTAGATATTGAGCATCATAATGCCTGAAATAAATTATTATAAAAAGGAAGGTTTCATGTTCGATTTTCAACAAAATGAACGGAAAGAAAAATGAATGTCAAAATTTGAAAATAGGAATTTAATGGTTCATACTGGAAAGGAATAATTATTAATCAACTATTTAATTGATCGATGTTAATTGAATACAACCATAATGACACATTACATTCCGTTGGTAATTTTAATTGACTGATTATTCTACTGGAACAGTACAGATCATTAACTAATTTACTGCCATAATTATTACCAAGTATATTTATGGTATATATTATAAAACTAATATTAGTTTAGTTATTTGCTAGAAGAATAGTCTAGAGTTATATCAAGCAAATTCTTATTAATGAATCTTTATAATATATTTTAAAATAAAGAAAACAAGTAACCGTTTTTTGTTTTTTTTTTAAATGAATTTATTACTTGGAACCATCCTAAAATGAAAATCCATTATGCACAATTGAACTAATAAATAATTCATAAAAAAAAAGAAGAAATATATTCTAAGATGTAATTAAAAAATATATATTTTACTTCTACATTAAAGCTACGTTATGAGATTTCTTTATTTTAAATAACTTTTTCATTTAATGATTTTTTTTTTTTTTTTGAATTAATTAATGCAAATTTAGTTGGATATTTCATCTGTTTAATATTTAAAGAAACGAAAAATATCGCTGGCGATTAAATTATGAAAAAGAAGAGGAGATTGAGGAGTAAGCTAGAATTAATATCAAGAGTTTCGTACCCCTTTTTTATAGGGGAAGTAATATTTTTTATATATACATATATTTTTTGTTAATTATAAACTTTACAATCAGCCAGTGCCATGAGATCAGAACATTTTTAACCCATACTAGAAACAAACTTAATTATTGTTTGTTTTTTTTTTTTAACTTAATCGTCTATTAATATGTGTTACAAATTAAAAGAAAAAAAAATACTTGATGTCATAAGTTGGTTACGTGTTTAATATTTACACAAAATTTTTAAACTTACAACTGAGAGCGGAATTAAAGAAATAGATTTAAATATCTTAAAGTTAAATGATAAATGCTTTTTCCAATTAAAAGCGAAAAGATGAAATCTTATGTCAATTTCAACATTTATAATATACACTAAAGATTTATTGCGATATAATCAGATTTTCTATTTTTGAGTTATCACATGAAATGATGTTTTAGTTTAAAAAAAAAACCGGTGAGTAAAATACTGTTAAACCTGACACGATTTCCTCTCACTAGTTGTTATGGTTGGTTCCGCAGAGTTGGAAACCATCAGAGATATTTTCCGTGATAGCCTGCTTTTTTTCTTTACGGTCATCGACCAGTTTCAGGCGTTCGCCCATCATCAGGTATAAAAACTGATAAAACAAATTTGCACAGAGCAAAATCAGTTTATACTACACTGTTTGGAAGTGTTTTGTCCAGTCCAAACTAGGTTATGAGGGGGCCTCTTCATATTTGTCTAAGGCCAAAAGTTATTATTTTTAATTTATTATTTGGGGGGGTGGGTAGCGCAACGTTTTATTTTTAATTATTTAATTAATTATTCCACAAAAGTCAACAACTGCCACAGTGGTCTTTGTGATTAAATATTGCTCTTATACTCAAGAGATATTTTCCGTGATTTTTCCTGTTTATTTTTTGTGTTCATCGAGCGTTCGCCCATCATCAGGATGCTTTTTGTCAAAACAGTGTGATAACATATATTTACACAGAGCAAATTTACTTGATACACTGGTTTTTTCAATGTTTTTGTTAAGGCCTAACTAGGTTAACAGGGGTGTTGGTACCTGAGTGGGAAAACACATGTTTCAGTCTTTAAAGGGGCATATTGTACCCTTTAAAACTGGAAACATCCAACACGTGGGGATGTGTAATTTTAACTACGTTTTTTTTTTGAAGGAGATTTACTTAATAATTAATTACCCATACTATCTTTCTATTTACATTTATTTATTTATAACAAACTCATACATTTGTCCTAACATAATATAGAGGTGTTGCAGGGAGATGTACTATTCTTACAATAGAGTAGTAATTTCATTGTAGCCCAGCAGTGCGTACCAATAACATTGAACTAATGCAATATATAAAATTTAATGTCCACGGATTCAACAGAATCCCCTAATCCAACAATAATTTCTAGTAAAGTGTAATAAATATAAACTGGTAAGTTTATATTGAAAATGTGAATGGGTCCACAATGCTAGATTAACATCCGGTATTTTATCCGTCGTAGCATGCATATTTAGTTTTGTTCCTGACCGGTTTCGGATTTTCATCCATCGTCAGATCAAATTCACCAAGTTCGTGTAGAGCGTTCACTTCAGCGAAATATTTCTGTAAACTCACACTTGTTGGTTGTATATGTGATAGATGCCAGAAATATAAAAATGTATTTCATTTGAAATTATCAAAATTATGAAGAAAATGTAACATTCGCTGGCAAAATGGACTATTCAGGTAGAAGACCGCCATTGTTCCCTTTAGAGTTCATAGAACTCGGTTAGCATTGTCTACCCCTTTTCTCATAGGGGAAGATTTGTACTAACAAGAGAAGTCATTCTTTCAGGACAGTCTGAACTAGATATTCTACCAGTAAACATCAGTGCCAGTTATAAGTTAAAACATAAGAGTTTATTCTAGGTAGTATCTGTATATTAATAAGCATATTATTGTGTTATTGAAAAATACTTAAATTCACTTAGAGAATATATCTATTTTAAAAACAGTGTGATCTCTTGATTATTTCTAATACTTCTCTCTTAAATATATGTGATGATGCAAAACATAAAAATATATTAAATTAAGAAAAAATCAAAATATCCAGATAGTGACAATGCCCTTGCAAAAAGGTACACGCAGGTATAAGAAAACAGTTATTGGAAAAGTTTATTAACCTTGATGGCATTATACTACCCCCTTCTCATCACAGGGGAGGAACTGAAGGAACAAAGAGAAACATTGTTTCCAAGACAGACTTGTTCTAGAAAGCAAGGTGGAAGCATTAGAGCTATAGCAGTATCAAGTTATAAGAATTTATTATAAACTTTTATTGTGATATTCAAAGTACTTAATTTCTCTTAAAAAATAATATATTTATTTATAAAACAGTGGTGATTTCTTTATTATTCCTAATACTTCATTCTCTTTTAAACTTCCATACTTACAAGCCCTTTTTCTACAACACCGCTCGTGCTACTACAAATACACATCATCACACCATTAAATTACACATAATATATACTCATAAGCCCTTTACAAAACCACTCATGCTACACAAACTACTACAAAACAACATCACATCAGTTACATTTCATATATATGTGGGAAGATTATAAGGTTATGTTACTATGTTGTGTGTTTCATGACAAAGTGGAATTATTATAAATCATGATTGGCATTAGAAAATAGTGTATTATAATTAGCAGGTTTTGAAGAATACTTGTATAAGTAAATTTTCAATAGTGATGTTAAGCATGCTCAGTGTTTTACCAGGTCATTTTTATTAGGGGGGGGGAGGGGTGATAAGTATTTTAGGCGTAAACTTTACTAATAAGAATAGATAAATTTTAAGGAAAGCCTGAATTTTAAAGAAAGGCATTGCAATAGTTTATGGACAGTGAAAAGCTTGTACAAGTAATAAACAAATGTGAAATAGAAACAGGGTTAATACAAGTGAATATGGTAAGTAAATTGATAGGTTTTATATCTTATGCAGTTAATATTTTAAAGTTTAATCGTTTACGATAAAAATTCCAAAAATATTTTAGAAACATTGTTTTGTGAAGTTCAACTTTTAGATAACGAATTTTTCAAAGGAAAATCTTTGATATGTATTTTTTGTTTGTAGATGATTGAAGGTTTTTTTGAAACCTTCGTATCAATTGCGGTGATATTACCTGAACTTTCTACATTTTTCCTTTGTAACTAGGTATAAGATAAATTAAAAAAAAAATAAAATATTTTAACCAACGGTCTCTGTATATGTGTGTAAATCTCTATAAAGTAGGGGGAAAAAAAACATAATAAATAAAAAAAAAAAAAAAAGATTAAATCAATTAAATTGGCAATGGAAATTCACTTGAGGTTGAAAATAAGAAAACAGCAATGAAAGTTAAAATAATAATAGCAATAATGTAAAAAGAGTTAACATAAAAGAATTCAAACTTTAATTTTGATTTAGCCTCGAATATAAAAGCAGTAAACCAATACAGGGCAGGAGGCATGCTGATAACCTGATCTCAGTAATAGTGTACAAAAGAAAAAAAAAACATCAAAGCATTATCCATTCACAACAATCTTCTCCAACCCCAAACCAATGACCATTTTGTAATATGTGTGTATGTGCGCGCCAATTCTCTCCTAGTGACTTGATACGTATTAAAAAAAAGAAAAAAAAAGAGTGGTTTATGTGCAGGTAAAAAAAATACACCACCTTAGCGCTTTACCGCTTCGACGAAGCCCCCTCCCCTCCCCTTTTTTTTCTATTAAACAAAAATCCATTTCACTTTATAGCTTTAAATGAGTTTTGTTTTAAAAGTGGCCAGTTAGTTGGAAAACGCACTAACAAAACTTCCCCCCACCACCAACTTCTTGAACCTCCGGCGAAATACAAGAAAAAAAGCCTGTCAGTTACGAAACAGTTTAACGCTTAGTGATTTTTAGCTTTTTATTTATTTTCTTTTTCAACATTTATGATTAAAAAAAAAAAATAAAAAAAAACATAAAAAATGAAAAATCTGATCATTTTTTTAATTTTAAGGCAAAATTTTTTTTTAAACAGAATGTGTAATTTACAAAAAAAATAATTTGTTAATGAGAAGGTAAGTAAAATTGATTATGGTTGGTTAAATAAAGTTCATGACAACCTAGACACTTATTAAAACAAACATTTATTGTAATTAATACCCTTTTAATGGAATACTGCAACTGGACGCATGTAAATGGTTAACATGGATGCCATTTTAATGTAAAATAGTAGATTATCGTGCTGCTATGGAAGAAATTATATTATTTAGTAAGTAGAATTTATTTAAAGTATGACCAGACTAAGTAATGTCGACTGGACAACTGCGAATATCAATTATTCAGAAATAAACAGAGGCTGAGGTAGGTTATAGCAACTGCGAAATACATTTTTTTTTTTTAAAAAAACCATTGAAATTAATATGCCCAATATTTCCACTAAAAAAAATCAATGGCTAAAATTTATATTTAATCTCTATAGATTACATATAAATACAAGTGTAGCCATTTTCCAATTAAATAAAAATATTAAAGTTTGGATGATATTGCTAAAATATTTATTAAAAGTAAATAGCAATTAAAATGAAGATAAAAATTCTTAAATTAAAAATTTGTTTTTTTTTTTTTTTAACATTTTAAAATCCATTTAAAAATAAAATAAATATTTGTAAACATGATATAATTTTGCTTAACTTTAACCATACCATATTGTTCTACAATTATTCTGAAGTTATCTTTCGCCTTTTGGAACAATTAACAACATTATCTTAGTAGTATCGCACAGTTTATATATATATATATATATATATTATATAATATAATGTTTATGAAGACTCTAAACAACCTTTATGGTCGGTCATATGTTGTCATCCTCTAAAAGAATCTGCTTCCATTTTTTTCCTAACGCACAATCGTCATGTTTTAGTACTTTTTTTGCCCTGCTTTCCATGATACTCTGATACTCTCGCGCGGATGCCCTCTTTTCCTCTTAGAATTTTTTCGACCATCTTCCCTCTCTCGTTTCCAAAATATTTGTTTTTTATTTTTATTGTTTAAATTTAAGGCGCTTCAACATCTATGGTTATTAGCGCACGGAGCATTCTCAGTGCACTGCCGGACCTCGGACAATGTTCTCTCGCTACAGACAACACTGTCCATCACCGGACAGTGAGCTGTAGAGGCTCCTAGGAAGAAAAAATCTAAGGGTAGCACTGGACTCGAACCCGGGACCTCCGCGTGGGAGTCCAACGCGCTAACCACTATTTCCAAAATATGACCGCTCCATTCTATTCCGATCTTCTTATTTTGATAGTATTCAGTGTGTTTCTTTTTTTCCAACAAACTCCCTGTTGCTCTAGAAGAATCTGCTTCCATTTTTTTCCTAACGCACAATCGTCATGTTTTAGTACTCTTTTTGCCCTGCTTTCCATGATACTCTGATACTCTCGCGCGGATGCCCTCTTTTCCTCTTAGAATTTTTTCGACCATCTTCCCTCTCTCGTTTCCAAAATATGACCGATCCATTCTATTCCGATCTTCTTATTTTGATAGTATTGAGAGTGTTTCTTTTCCCCTAGTAATCTCTCTGATGATGTTATTGGGTATTTTTTGCAGTCTGGTGAACCCACTACTTCGCCACCAGAAGTCTACTTTGTCCAAGATTCTGTGGAATATAATATGTTACTTTCAAAAAAAGGTACACAAAATGTTGAACAAGCACATGTTGATTCCATAGCATTGAATGCAAAGTATTAATAATCTTATAAGATAAGAATGATATCTTTATCCGTGGTTCTTGCCTGCATAAAATAGACACTAAATCAATTCTTTGCTTGGAATAAGTTCCCATTCTTCGGTGCGTAGTCATGTATTCAGTTTTCTCCTGATTGATTCCCCCTTTCCGATTCCGAGTACGTTTTCACTATTTTCCGGAGTCATGTACTCTGCATCTTCCCTGTCTGAGGCTAAAATATATAAGTCAGCAATGTATATAAGCACTCACCACGCTCTTCAATTCCCATAGCTTGTCATTTTTGTTTCCATTCCCTTCAGGCTCTTTCAACATAAATGTTGAATACCATGAATAAGTGACAACCTTGTTTCAAGTCCTTCATCAAAAGGAATGCCGGAATAAATAAATATACAGCCCAGTTTGACACTGAGTCTGAATAGAGGTCTTTAATTGCCTATATTTGGGAATAACTTACTTTTAAATCTTCCAGGGTCTTCCAAAATTGCGACAAAGGTCAAAAGCTTTTGAGAGTTGCATAAAAACCTTGTGGAATTCGTCATGGTCGAACACTTTTTTGCCGTGATCTATCTGCCCTGAAACGCGGTTGCATTTTTTTTTTTTTTTTTAACCTGAACTTTAGTATAATCTGTTGACAGTACTTGTTACATAAATTCGCGATAATTGAAACAGATCTTCTTTTTATATTCTTTTTGAAATATTTTTTAACTGTTATAGAAAAAATAGAATATTTAACGCGAGAGTAAAGCCTCTTTATAACCGATATAGTGAATTTTATCAGTGTACTCATATAGGCAAATCTGAACTCGAATATGTAAAAGTAACACATGATACTCTTGTCAAATAAATCACTATTAAGCATGGTTTTTCCATTTATTTGTATTAAAACACGAATTATTACATTAATGAAAAAACAAGTGAGTTTTACATTCGATTTTTAATATTTTTAAACGAGATGGGTCATTCAATTATATCCTTTATGTGTTAAGCATGGTGTACAAGCAACTGGGAGATTGTTGCTTGCTCAATGTACGGCAACTGACATAAATAATAATCGTAACGAATTCTACTGATAGGAACGTTGTCTATCAGTGTTTTAATGCAATAGGAAATGTTCAGATAACATTTATTTTTGAACATTAAGAATGAAAATTTTCTGTAAATTCTAATTCAAGAGAATATGCTATTTCAGCAATTATATCATCATATTAAAGACGCGGATCATCAGAGAGTGATTCCCACCATATAATTTTTGTTTTTTTTATCTATGTAGCAAAAAGATAAGTGCGCCGGATTGTTATTTCGTGTATTTGCTTAGCTTAAATATATTTGTTAGTTTTGTATAACAATGATTATGAATATTTTAGATTTATCGACCAATTGAAGTTATCAAAATTTAAGTTTTCGAGAGTTGGCCAGTGAATTTGTTTTTGGAATAATTACCTCTTTTTTGGATAAGATTTCCATTACTGTTTATTTAATAATGGTCATGACTAATTCATAATAAATTATTTAAAAATAAACTAAGAGAAAGATGATAGTTGTAGAGAAGTATTAAATTTGCATATATTTAATGTGAAATACGAGAATTTATTCAATGAAATTATTTTACAAGAAATTAAACATTTAAATTATATACAATACACTGCAGTGCATGTACAATATGGATAGGCATAGTCAAGGCTATTACTTAATAAATTAATTTTTCTGAACTATAATAAACAAAAATAATAGATAAATATAGTAAATGGTAATAAATTATGATTTTTAAAATAATAAACAGCGATGTAATAGCCTAGCTAGATGCAAAAAACCGCTGAGAACAATTCTTCAAATCATTCAATGTACATAATATAATATACATAAATATAATACTATCAGCGGGAGATGGTCCAATGAATAAAAAAAAAAAATGAACATGAATAAATAAAAAGAGCGCCCATGCAGGGCGCATGCCCTCGCACACTCGTCTAGCTTCTACAAACACCTCTGTTCAACATGAGCACAGCATCTAAATAGGTGACCTCAGGTGATTTATGTTGTATAAATTTTTTTTTCAATGTTAACTAATTTATTTTGAAATATTATAAATAAATTTTAATTATTTATTTTCTGTTTTTTTTTTTTTTCTTACACCGCTTTTTTTTTTGTGTGTAAAATTTCTCATTTTGTCTTTAGTTGCCCAATTATAGGATTGCTCTTTGGAGGGTAGATGGAGCCGCCTGTGTCTATTTTTAAATCAGAGATTACAGAGCATTTCCCCAAATGTTCCATGTTTCATATCCTCTTCAGATTCACAAAAGTGTTGAATATCTATTCTAAAGAGTTGCAAATCACTTTTTCCCTTGCGATTTTTCCTGGGAATGTTACTGCACAACTTGCTGCACTTTGCATTTTATTTCTTTTTTACACTGCAGGAAATCTATAGCCTTTTCTGATTGGGGGAGTGTACTTCGTTGGTTTGCCAGGTCCCTCAGCAAATTCATTGCCGCTAATTCCGCAGTGGCTAGGAACCCGAACTGGTATATTATGTCCCAATCACGCACGCTCTTGTACTGGTAATATCAATGGCTCTAGTAAGGTCATAACAATTAGCATGAGTGCAGCTACTTATTCATCAAATGCACTAACTGCATCAATTTTGGAAGCCCGTTTTCCACGAAGAACTTCTCGCAAAAGTATCTAGCCCCAGCATTAACCCTAGCTCAGATAGTCCGTCAGTATATATGTATATATATATATATATATGCGCAGCTATTTATTTTATTAATTTTTTTATGTTACATATATAAAACATAAAATAAAAAAACTAAAATATATATATATATATTGTTGTTTTTGGTGTTCGTTACGACCGCTGTGTATTCAATGTTGTAAATTGGATATTGAGGTTCGGTCATACAAAAGAACTCTTTCTAAATTTCTACCGACGTTTCGGCAATGATACATATTAAAAAAGATAAATTAATTATCTATTAATTTTAGAACAGACACCAAAAATCCTATCCCTTAGTTATAACAAACTCCTGGAATTTCCAAAACAACATACAGATTTAAGACACGGTTTTCCCATCTGCTCTCCTAGCCCTTTATAAACCTTGACCCATCCAATATCAGTAACACTTAGTGATGATATGTCACAGGTTAAACTACAGTTTGTAAATAATTCTAACTGAAAATTTTTGTAAGTACATTTCCTAAGTTATTTCCATACTTTAATCTTATATTATATGCCACATATTGTCAAAGTTTCAATAGTTGTGATTTAGTTTAACATTGATCTGTTCTGCAACAATAGTTTATAATAAATTTAAATTTGCTATATATATCATACTTTATATTTAGTTAATTTATATATAGTTTATTTAAAAAAAAATATTTGAAAATATTTATTTTAAGTTTATATTTTATGTTGTTTTTCTA
>JAAEAF010008496.1:0-36265 GCA_011037195.1 Triatoma infestans
ACAAAAAAAAAAATTCATTTAACAACGAATATGAGAGTCAACTTCAAAACAATCCAACAGCTGCCATATTTTCAAGACAATTAATCGAACTCAATAACGGCACTGCTCCTACAAATCCGGACACGGGAAAAATCACCTTCCCATCTAATTTCTGCTAACACTGTACATTCAAAAGAAGAATTAGTAGACAGGTATTCCAAAGCATCGAACCAAATGATCAAAATCACGCATGGTTAAGCCTAAAATTCAGACTGAGCCACAGCGAAGCGTGGTCGGGTTAGCTAGTCGTATATAATAAGAAAACACATATACTTAGATAGTTTGGTACGGACTGACTTGCATACATACGTTAATTATCCCAAGGCCTATTTTATTTGTAAAGCTATTAAAGAAAGAAATGACAAATAAAAAATAACGAACAATTATTCAATTTATTGGAGAAACGAATTTCTTATTAGAATTTATTCGAATTATGAATAAAGTTTTTTCATTCGTTAATCGAAGAAGTTCGAACAACGAATAACAAATAAAAATAAGTTGGAATAATGCCAATCAGTAAGCCCACTTCCACTGCTATTTCAGCGAGCGCTGTTAGTGATTTGTAAGGCAGAGAACTATACGGGAAAAAAATTATATATACATAGTGAAGTTTCAGTTTGGGAGGAAGAGTTTTTTTCGAATAATTTCCTATGATTTTTTTGAGATATAAACATCAAATATTCGAATACAATAATCGAAATTATGCAATCGACATTGTGAGATTATTTATTTCAATGTAACATTTACACATTTACATTAAGAGCATTACAATCTCTTATGAAATCTTTTAGTCAATTGGACAATGTTTATGAATATTATAAAAATAATATTTTACAAGAAAAAAAGAAGAATAAACTATATAGAAAACAATTCACTGAACAATTCATTCATTCATGGAATATTTCACACAACATCTGGTGGTGACACGAGTATGATGACGCATTCATTTCATACCACTAGGTTGAAAACACTTAACTGTCCAAAGATTCACCGCAAACTGTTTCGTAATTATCTGTGACTTCATTCAATTGCAATTGAAATTCCCAAGTAATATATTAACAAAGTTATAAATACATCATATTTTTTTTTTTTATATTTTTTATATTTTTATCTGTTACTCCTTATTCAGGAATAAGAGGAAGTACTGAGTTTTGAGGTCCCCTGAATACGCAAAAAAAATATTCTAGGAAATTGTGTGTGTCTGTGTCTATGTGGGTGATGATTTTCTTTAAACTTCGTATATTATCTAAACACATAAATGCTTATCACTTTTGTTTGATACATTTTTTTTTTTTACGAGAATTATTTTCTTGGGGGAGATTGTGGGAGAACACAGTAATGTTGAGATTTCCTCTACGATTTCCTCTAGAATTCCTAATTTGATGTGCGACTTTACAGAGAAGGTTTTTTTTTTAGTTTTTTGAAATTTCCCTAGGCAAGAGGATTAGCTCGGTGGTGCCTTTAGATTTTTTTTCTTCCCAGTAGCCTCTACAGCTCACTGTTCGGAGATCGCAGTGCAATGAGAAGGGTTCGGGCGCCAATGACTGTATATTGACGCATCAAAAAAAATAAAAATAATATAAAATAGTCTCAAAAATTGCTATAAGGATTTTATATGGACTTGACATGTTATTGGCACAGATATAAACGGTTTAGTTGTTGTGGTTGGATCCACAAAGTTTGAAAACATTCTCGGAGTTGGATCCGAAGTAGCCTGAAAAGATTCTCTTAGTAAACGTTGGAGAAAGTAAAGATGTAAGTTTTCCAAAACGACATTTCATCCTTTAAATAGACAGTCAAATACAACCAAGCAGGAATATCATCATTTACAATTGTAAAGAAAGACAAAACTTAACTAAATAGCACGATGAGCAATTAAATTTTGTTTACGTTAACTGAAACAGAAAATAAGAAAATATTATTTATTAGTATTTAGTCAATTCATATACTTTTTTTATTTAACAATGTTTTCGTAGTAAGAGGAAGTATTGTAATCGTGTCAAATTTTCGATATCGAGTTTTCACCGGAAATATCCGTTTTGACGTCCCCTGAGTCCAAAAAAGTGGTTATTAGCATATGGTCTGTGTGTATGTGTGTGTGTCTGTGTGTTTGTGAACAGCATAGCTCAAACTTGATATTTCGTTTATGTATCACCATGGGATCTGACACAGTACGTTATGTGTAAAAAATTCCTCAACCGGAAGTACCATTTTATTAAATAATTTTGTTCACTTTTTCGCAATTTTCTCAAAAATGGCTGCGACGATTTTCTTCAAACTTCTTATATCAACTAAACATACAAAGATCTAAAACTTTTATTTAAAACATTTCTCTGGGAAAATTCATTTAAGGGGACTTTTGGGGGTGGGATGGGATTAAATTTTCCTTCTAAGTACTATTTCAGTTTATTATGCAATTCTATCATCTAAAAATGTTAATCAGAATTAAATGTATTGTTGAAATTCCGAGTTTGAAGAAAATTGGATGAAAATCGGTGCGTTTACTTTACCACTATTTATAAACTATGATTAATAAATAGACATATTTCTAATTTTTTTTTTTCACTTTTTCGCGATTTTTTCAAAAATAGCTCCGACGATTCTCTTGAAACTTTCTATATAAACTAAACATACAAAGATCTACAACTTTTATTTAAAACATTTCTCTGGGAAAATTTCATTTAAGGGCACTTTTAGTGGAAGGTTTGGGTTATGTTTTTCCCTGAAGTGCTATTATAGTTGATTATACAATTATACAATTCTACCATCTATACATAATTAATTAGCAATCAAATAGATGGCCAAAATTCCGAATTTCAAAAAAAAATTAGTAGACCGGAAATGCGCTTTTACTGAACAGTTTTTTTTTTGTCTCCAAATTATAACACTTTCGCCGCATGATATTAACGCTAAAGAAAGTCAATCCTAACAAGAAGAAATACAGTACTCAGTACCTAGGACCATAGATAATATAAGATTATTATAGTGATTATATTATACTACTGGGAGGGTATTTATTTTTATATAATACAGGAAAATAGTAAGTTATACTGATATTTAATGCTTTATTTGACTGTAAATTACTATATTTAAAAACTCTTTATTTACGTACTTTATTTTTAGAATAAATATATCCTATATAATTTTCACCTTTTGTTTCTTTTATAGTTGGAGAAATTTTTCCAAACTTTATTTTTAAAGTGGTAATACGTAGTAATATCACAATAATGATAATGACTTGAGGAACAGTTTTTTCTAATTACTTTAGCAGCACAATGCTTCCTCATGTGGGGGAAAGTTAACAAACACTACGCATTTCTATAGGGGTTTTGGCCATCACAGCGGTTATCACTCTAATAACCAGAACTACACTTACAATGACACACCTAATGTGATATTTGATATGTGCCAGCTATTTGGGCTTAGCGTTTCCAAAGACAAATCTTACACTCATACTTAAATATCGTACACTTTTTAAAGATGGCTGAATTGTATGTACAGAGATACTGACACGTCCAAGGGTACTGACACAATACAACTTCAAAAAAGCGATGAATTTCGCTTGGATTCAAACACGTAAACAAATAAAAATCTTGTATCAGATAAAATCTTGACGCAAAAACTCCAATATCATAATCAGAAATATTGATATTAACAAGGATTTTTTTGGTTTAATTGTATAGCACAACACAAACTTAACATTCAAAAATAATATTATAGATAAAATGGTATTCAAATCGTCAGGCCTTAAAATTACAATGAGATCTTTGTATGGCAATGGCCAGAGGAGTTTTTTTTAAAGAAAAAGAATTCTTTATTGCTCTACGTTTCGTGTACCATTGGTGCCCTTCTTCAGGAGCTCTGTAAAATTTATTGGAGAAAAAAATATTGGACAAAATATCTGTAAGAATTTATTAGAGGAAGGATATATTATTTTCTCCAATAAATTTTACAGAGCTCCTGAAGAAGGGCACCATTGGTACCCAAAACGTAGAGCAATAAAGAATTCTTTTTCTTTAAAAACTCCTCTTGCAATTGCCGTACAAACATCTCATATTATAATACTATAGATACATTACAGTGATTTAATTAAAATTGACAAGTATTGTGCGACTTTTCGAATATAGTCTAAATCCATCAAAGAAAACTCCGATCAGAAAATAAAGAGAAATTATCAATTATAATTTTGAATAACTGCTCCTCATGGCAGAATTAATATTTTCTGCGGTCAATGGCTGTAAGTTCTTCATTTATTCTAATCAGAATTTTGAAGTGTAGCAACTTGTCTAATGATAATGAATGCACTTTTTTTTTTTTTAAATTTCTGGTCTAATTTGCATTATATTACATTCCATTATTCTGGCTTTAATCTAAAAAGAAATTATTGTCAATATATATTTCTTTCTTTTTTTTCTAGCAATAAAGCAATTTAGCAAGAAATATAAGAAAATAGAAGACGCGTAGGCGAATAAGAAATGAAGAAAAAAGCTAGTAAAGACAGTGGAAGACGAAGTAATCTGCCGAGAGAGATAGAGAGAATGGAAAAGAGAGATAGAGATGTAGGATATAAAGCTGTGTAGAGTGGAGAAGTGAAGATATGTGTAGATGCATCATGTTACGCCCACTGCAAGTCTCTGTCCAAGTAGTTTTGCTTAGAGAGCCACCAAGATCTATAGGCTACTCCCTACAGTTCTTCATTAATACACACCAATTATTCCACCCACTGTATATATATATATAAAATGGTTCTGCACTCTTGTTTTTTGTGCCTACTCATGGCTTTTAGATGGCGTCATGATATCTATAGCCAAAATAACAACAAAGAGGTCATCGATCTCAATGACAATACTGTTTGTGATTTCTACAAATTTGGACAACTTATATTCCGGTTCTAAAATAAAAAAAAACTGGTCAAAAAATCACACGACCTTTTCTTATTATTAATACAATTAGTTGGGCAATGTAAAAAGTTCTCGGCCTACTAGTGAAAATAAGGTTTTATTTTATTTTCAAAATGCATTTATTACTCAATGTAGTCTCCCTTTAGTTCAATACACTTTGTGCAACGTTTCTCCAATAACTAGACTCCGTCCCTGAAGTGCGATTCTGGAAGGTCTTTAAAATATCTATTTACGCTCCAATCACCTCTCTCTTCATTTGACCCAAAACGTTTACCAGCCACAAATTGCTTAAGGTTTGGGAATAGATGAAAGTCAGGGGAGTCCAACAATTCATACTTCAAACCCCTCGATTTTCCCATTGCCAAAGCGCCTTTGTCAGCGGGTGCATATTCTGGTGAAAGAGGATTTTTGCTTTTGTAAACCAGGCCTTTTCGCTCCAATTTTTTCATCTAGTTGGTCTAGAATTTGTGCGTAGTATTCCGCATTAATTCTTTGAACTTTTGGCAGGCAGTGTTAAAGTTTGTAAAAAAAAAAAAGTCAGAGTTCAGCAGAAGTAGAACTTATTCTATTTATATAATTGTTTCGTAATTGTATGGAATCAAAGTCCACGCGCTGGCTGCAACTCTCTTCCAAACCAATCAGTAGTCGAGCTGGATCTGTCCGAGAGACACACATTTTGTTACATGTAACAGCGTCACAGCGCCATTGGTGAATATTTTTCATCACTAGTTTTTCATCTCGTTAAGAGAAAACGGATCGTTGCACCCTGTGAACGATTCTTGTGGGGCCCCATCACGGCTCAGCACTCAAGTGTCTCTCAAGAGAATTTTTCCTCATACATCTACACACACAGGATTCATAGCTACCAGCCATTCAAACTCAGAGCCAACAGCCGCTTCATCCATCAACTGCACCATCGTCCATCACTTTCCGTTTAGTTGTGAATATTTATTTCATATTGGATTGAAGTATGTAAGTGCCATACTTTTAACAAATAAACTATTGTGTTTCTGAATGATTTTCAATTTTATATTCAAATATAACAATTTCCTGTTAGAGGGTTATTTAACCAGCACCTCTCAATTGGTGGGAGCTCTCTCGGGCGTAATACTCTCCCGCGGAGAATATCACAAACATATTTGGTCCTCCGACCTGGATTTAATAAGCATCAAAATTCTTTGTTAAAAATAAAAATATTAATAACCCTCCGAGACCCAGATTAACTGACACTTGAAATCTAAATTTGGAAATTGTTTGCTATTGCATCAGCCAAATTAATTGATATAGGCTGGAATTATATTTAAATTTATATTTATTTATAAATTATATTCATAAGCATAATCATTAATCATTATCATTAATAAATATCATAGCTAAAGTGTCAGTGATTGGATACTCAGTTAGATAAAATTAAAGTATTAATTAGTTTAATTCAGAAAAAATTGTAAAAGTGTGTGATTTATTTTCGTATTTCATTTAGAATGGGTTTACATTTTACGATTAATACTGAATATTGACCTCGTTAATACATAGTGAAGATTAATACGCATACCTATTGACCTATTGAAATAACTTACTTTTAGCAGTTTTTGTTTTGGTTAGTTGATAGTTAAATGAACAGCAGTATTGTTTAATTTTTGTTCTGTTTAAAACTATTTTTTTTTAGATTTTTCTTTAGTTAATTTATCTAGATAAACTCATTATGCATTTAAAAAAGGAATAAAATAACTAAATAAGAAAATCGATATTGTATGATTATATCATATATTTTGTTTCATTGTCAGTCTGTTAAAGTGGCAAACAGATAACATTTTGTTTTGTAATATTTACAGTAAGTTAAAATTAATATAATATTTCAGTTAAATCATACTGTATATATTATACAGCTATATAGTCATGTTCGTCAGAGAAATATAATAATCTCTGTGAAAATGTTTATTCATATGTACTGATGTTTGTCCATAGGTATGTACTTCTGTGTTTTCCTTTTGGAACAGTAGGTGCCATTTGTGAGACAGAGCATTTATTCACTTCCGTTTCCTTTATTAGGCAGTGGAGTTGTTGACGGTTTGAGAGATTAATAATTTTTACTCACAAATAATAAGGTAATATTTAATCATACTACTCTTGTCTTTTTCTTTCTTTGAATTTTGACAGATATTTCTCATCATTGTGTGTTCAGGTTTTTGTCAAATTCTTTGCATTAAAAGTTAATAATGCCTCCGAAAGGTGAAGCTAGTAAGTCAGAGTTAAGATTAAGTGATCTAGAAGATGAAGTAAATGACTTGATCGATGATCTAAAAGAAACAAAAGCAGTAGGTCAGGCCTCTGTAAGTGACCCAAGTAAATTTCCCTTGCTTCAAGCGCGATTGTCGCGTATTGACGACACTTATAAAAAATTTTTGAAACTTGTTAATGAAGCCATAAGACTTGCGTCATCTCTGGAAAGGGCCGAATGTGTAGAAAGATTAAGTACTCTAAGAATAAACACGCGAAGTGTTTACTATGAAGCCTTATCTTTTAACATAAGGGAAAATATTGATACTTCAAGTCCTATACCATTTGCTAATGTTTCAAATCCTTGTGAAACTCAACCTTTTATAAAGCTACCTCCCATAACTTTACCTACATTTTCAGGTGATATTACTACTTGGGCTTCCTTTAAAGATACCTTTATTTCCTTAATTCATTCAAATATCAGATTAAGTCCAATACAGAAATATCATTATCTCAAGTCTTCTTTGAAAGGTTCTGCCGCTAATGCAATTTCCTCCATTCCTGTTACTTCCCAGGATTATGCTCAGGCTTGGAATGCATTGACACTCCGTTATGATAGTAAACGTCTTCAAGCAACTAATTATTTGAATAAAGTATTCACCTTTAAACCTTTAACCAAAAGGAATTATCATGCTTTAGAGCAATTTTCTGAGGTTGTATTGGAGAGTGCTAATGCGTTTTTTAATTTAGATTTACCCGATGCTGCTGGAGTTATTCTGTGGTCCTTGTCAATGAGATTACTTGATCTGAAGACTCGAGAACGTTTTGATCAGGAGTTCTCTGATCACTCATCAATTCCAACCTTTAAAGATTTCGCAGAATTTATTCATAAGGAGCGTGTTATGCTGCAGGCTCAATCGATGACAATGGCTACTGGGATAGCTTCATCAGTTCCCTCAGCTAAGTATGATAAAATTTCTAAACAAGTTTTAATGTCCACTGAAGGTTTCAATTCATCAAATAATTGTCGGTTATGTAAGGGCAATCATCGTTTGTATCAGTGCACAAAATTCTTATCCCTCACTCCTTATCAGCGTTTTGAACGCATTAAATGTTTGAAATTATGTTCTAACTGTTTACGTGCTCATAATTCTTCCAAATGTCCCGTTACTAAACTATGTAGACATTGTAATAAGAAACATAATACCCTTTTACATTTCTCCTCTTCAAGGAGTGAATTGTCTACTATTAGTCAGCCTTCCAAACGAAACGTCTCCAAAATTCATGTTACTGAGTCGAATGAACAAACTAGAAGTGGAGTCACAATTAACTCGGGATCGTCTCCACCCCCTAAGGATAGATTGGAACATTCAAAACTACCCGCTACTTCAGAAAGTGAAAAGGGAGTTATCTTTTCCACTTCTGGTGCCCAAGAAATTAATGTTCTATTAGGCACAGCTATAGCGAATATTCAGGTTAATGAGGAAGTATTCCCAATTCGAGTCCTCATAGACTGCGGATCACAGAGGTCGTTCATAACTACGTCCTGTGCTAACGCATTAGGTTTACATTGTGTGACCAACCCACAAAAACTTAGTGGATTTGCCGATACGCCCATTAAGGGTGGAAAGTACCAAGTATCTTGTATCCTTACTCCAAGGGATTCATCTTTAGAATTAAGAACCAACGCTGTTATTGTACCGCATATAACGGAAAAATTACCGGTATACCCTGTGCCCATTGATGTAAGGGAATATTTTGAAAATTATAAATTAGCAGATCCCTTCTTCTGGAAACCCGGAAAGATAGATTTTCTCCTTGGGGCAGATTTATTTAGCGAAATTCTTTTAGGAGAATCAATAATTTCCAAAAACGGATACCCTAATGCTATCAACACTATTTTCGGATGGATTGTAGTAGGAAAAATGGGAATAAATTGTGAAGTTTCAAACCCCTCTATGACTTTAATGACCTTAAACCCTTCCACTGAGAAGGAACCATTAGATCAGCTCATCCAGAAATTTTGGGAGATTGAATCTGTACCTTCGGTGTCTAGTCATAGTCCAGAAGAGATCCATTGTGAGGCGCATTTTGTTAAGAATCCCTCTCGGGACGAAACTGGACGGTACATGATTAAATTACCATTCAAAGAGCCAACTTCTGTCCAATTGGGCGATTCATATAAATTGGCTGCACAACGATTCCGGAGGCTTGAGTACCGCTTAGATAAAGATCCCTCTCTAAAAGAGGAGTATTCCCAAATTATTCGTGACTACTTAAACTTAAATTACATAAATAAAACACTTCAAATGGGTAAATATTTTCTCCCACATCACTGTGTAACGAAAGAAAGTACATCTACCAAAGTGCGAATTGTCTTTGATGCTTCCGCGTCAACAGAACTAGGCTCATTAAATGATAAACTTTTAGTAGGTCCCAAACTCCAATTAGATATTCAAAATGTAATATTAAACTTCAGACAATATCGTTTTGTAATTACGTCTGATATTTGTCAAATGTATTTACAAATTTTGGTGCATCCTGAGGATCGCCAATATTTACATTTTCTGTATAGGTTCAACAGTTCTGACTCTTTATCACAGTTTGAATTGAACCGTCTGCCTTTCGGATTGGCTTGCTCCCCCTTTTTAGCTATACGCACGTTACGACAATTAGTGTCTGACGAAGGTTCTCCTTATCCACTAGCATCTTATACTTTATTAAATGAAATCTATGTCGACGATATCCTTACCGGCGCTGATTCCTTTGAAGCCGCCATACAACTGCAAAAGGAGTTAGTACAATTACTGAAAAAGGGAGGGTTCACCTTAAAGAAATGGTCAAGTAATTCGAAAGAGTTAATGTCACATATCCAGCATGATGTTCAAGAGACTCCTATTTGCTTCGCGGATACGGATAATCCGTGTATTAAAGTACTGGGAATGAAATGGGACCCAATGCGAGATTGTATTGCTTATAATATTCGCCCTCATGAAGTTATACTAACTAAGCGAGGCATAATGTCCACTATAGCGCGAATGTATGACCCTCTGGGGTACCTCGCTCCTGTTATTTTTAAAGCCAAGTCTATGTTGCAAAAATTGTGGACTTTAAAGTTAGATTGGGATGAACCAGTCCCACAGATGATTGCAGAATCCTGGAACGAATTTTGTTCTGAATTACCCATACTAGGGGAATTGCGCATCCTCGATGCGTTTTCTCATCGAAACAATGTCATAAATCTATTTTAGGATTTGCCGATGCCTCAGAGTTGGGATATGCAGCCTGCATTTATCTGCGTAACCAATATTGCTCAGGGTCTGTTGAAACAACACTTTTACTCGCAAAAACGCGGTTGGCCCCATTAAAACCTCTATCTGTACCCAGACTTGAACTGTGCGCAGCAGTTTTGTTAACACAAATGTTAGTAAGTATTCAAAGTTTTCTGAAACCATTGTCTATTGATTCCACTTTTCTATTCTCGGATTCTAGTATCGTGCTAAGCTGGATTCGCTTACCGCCTCATACATTGAAAACCTTTGTGGCGAATCGAGTAACGATTATATTGGAACACTCTGATCAGAATAATTGGTACCATGTAGGATCTAATGATAATGCCGCAGATGTTGCGTCACGTGGGCTTTCCCCTGCGGCGCTCATTAATCAAAAGCTGTGGTGGCATGGGCCCCAATGGTTAAACGATTCTTCCTCAACATGGCCTATCTCGAATCAATCCACTTTTCCTGTTCCCGAAATGAAATCGAAGGCAGTAACTTTAATTAACAAATCGTCTTCCTCGAGCTTTATTGAAATAATAGGAAGATTTTCGTCCTATACAAGATTACTTAGAACATTCGCTTACGTTTTGAGATTCGTGAACAAACTGAAAAGAGAATCAACCGCTAGACAGATAGGAACGCTGGGATTAAATGAACTGCATAAAGCGAAATTGACCTTGATACAGGCTACTCAGTGGCATCATTTTCATTTGGAAGTGCCTCTAAATAACTCCAAGAATTCGTCTCTACACTCTTTGCCCCATTTATAGATTCATGGGGAATTGTCAGGGTGGGCGGAAGGTTAACTAATAGTCCCTTAACATACGAGGCTAAATTTCCAATATTACTTCCTTATAAATCTCATTTCTCGGAACTCTTAGTCGATTACTATCATAAATGTTATTTACACGCGGGTCCTCAACTCTTGTATTCATTAATTCAACGAAGTTATTGGATTATATCCGGTCGTCGGTTAATAAAATCTCGTATACGTCAGTGTGCAACTTGCTCCAAATTCTGCAAGAAGGCTATCACTCCATACATGAGTGACCTTCCACGAACAAGATTCGAGCAGGGCAGATGTTTCATAAACACAGGCATAGACTTCGCCGGTCCATTTATGACCAAAGAGACCAAACGTCGCAACTCGACGTTGTTAAAATCCTATCTTGCCTTATTTGTCTGTTTGAGTACAAAGGCTGTTCATCTTGAAATCGTTTCTCAACTGTCAACGGATGCGTTTTTGGCAAGTTTAGACAGATTCATTGCTAGGCGAGGACTGCCGTCGAAGATCCTCTCTGATCATGGCACAAATTTTATCGGTGCTGAGAGGTATCTAAGGAATTTGTACACATGGCTTAGAACCGAGGAAGCTCAGACCTCTATCAAGAACCATCTTAATAACCAGCAGGTACATTGGGAATTTATCCCACCAGCAGCTCCTCACTTTGGAGGAATCTGGGAAGCAGGTGTTAAATCCTTTAAGCATCACTTGTATCGGGTGCTAAATGGGCGATCTTTTACTTTTGAAGAACTGGTGACACTATCTACTCGTATAGAAGCCATTTTAAATTCACGCCCTCTTTATCCACTTTCCAATGCACCTCATGAATATGATGTTTTGACTCCAGGACATTTTTTGATTGGGGCTCCAATGGTGTCCTTGCCAGAGCATAATTTCCGAGAAACTCCTATTCATCGTTTATCC
This sequence comes from Triatoma infestans, assembly GCA_011037195.1. Classification (NCBI taxonomy): domain Eukaryota; kingdom Metazoa; phylum Arthropoda; class Insecta; order Hemiptera; family Reduviidae; genus Triatoma; species Triatoma infestans. The sequence continues at coordinate 12,144 of JAAEAF010008496.1, forward strand.
CGGTGGCAATTCTTGCAACAATGCATTCAACACATATGGTCACGTTGGCGGAGAGACTATCTAAATTCCCTTCAACAACGGGTTAAGTGGAAGGAACAACTAGAGAATATACAGGTTGATACTTTAGTATTATTGAAGGAACCTAAGGCTTCTCCACTTCAATGGCCTACTGGCCGAATTATCGAAACTTATCCGGGAATTGACGGAGTCACCCGGGTTGTTAAACTTAAGACTCCAAATGGAGAATATGTTAGGCCTGTCACACAACTGGTACCTCTGCTTCCAACTTAATGCAACCTGAATCTGTATGGTTATTCTGCACAACTTACATTGGATTCATTTTTATAGTTTAGCCGGATTTTTTCTACTAAAAAATGGTGGGCGGTATGTTAAAGTTTGTAAAAAAAAAAAAGTCAGAGTTCAGCAGAAGTAGAACTTATTCTATTTATATAATATTTTTGTTTCGTAATTGTATGGAATCAAAGTCCACGCGCTGGCTGCAACTCTCTTCCAAACCAATCAGTAGTCGAGCTGGATCTGTCCGAGAGACACAAATTTTGTTACATGTAACAGCGTCACAGCGTCATTGGTGAATATTTTTCATCACTAGTTTTTCATCTCGTTAAGAGAAAACGGATCGTTGCACCCTGTGAACGATTCTTGTGGGGCCCCATCACGGCTCAGCACTCAAGTGTCTCTCAAGAGAATTTTTCCTCATACATCTACATACAAGATTCATAGCTACCAGCCATTCAAACTCAGAGCCAACAGCCGCTTCATCCATCAACTGCACCATCGTCCATCACTTTCCGTTTAGTTGTGAATATTTATTTCATATTGGATTGAAGTATGTAAGTGCCATACTTTTAACAAATAAACTATTGTGTTTCTGAATGATTTTCAATTTTATATTCAAATATAACAATTTCCTGTTAGAGGGTTATTTAGCCAGCACCTCTCAATTGGTGGGAGCTCTCTCGGGCGTAATACTCTCCCGCGGAGCATATCACAAAACAGGCAGTAAATAAAAAAATCCCTTTTGAATCCCAAAAATCACTACCCATAACTTTTCCAGCCGATGCAATTGTCTTTGCTTTCTTCTCTGAACTTTTGGCAGGCAGTCAATTCAAAGAATCTCTTTTGAATCCCAAAAATCACTACCCATAACCTTTCCAGCCGATGCAATTGTCTTTGCTTTCTTCGGTGCAGAGCCACCAGCTTCTACCCACTGCTTGGACTATTGTTTTGATTCAGCTGTAAAGTGGTGAACCCACGTTTCATCCATCGTAACAAATCGGCACAGAAAATCGGTTGGATTCTTCTTAAAACGGCACAAACATTGCTGAGAAAGTGGATTCCTCACTTAACAAAACCTATCTTGCACAAAACTTTCTCATACTGAGTTCTTCGTGTAAAATATGTCATACTCTTCTGAGATGCTATCTCAGATGCTTAGCTATCTCATACAACTTTAATCGTCGATCATCTAGAACCATATCTATTGTGTATCTCCTCGATATTTTCTTCAGTACTTGCAGTTTTTGGCCGATGTTCACGTGGATCATCTTCAATCGATGTACGACCCACGTTTAAACCCAGCTTCCCATTTATTTATTTATTTATTTTTTTTTACTGTTGGTAACAAAGTGCAGACTCCTTAATCACTTTCACCAACACTGGATGAATTTCTGTTGGCGATAAACCATCCAAAACGAGAAGAATTTTATGACGGAACGGTATTCAAGTTTATTAATTTTGTCAAAAACACACAACAGGCGTAAAAAATAAACTATTTGTCTGATCAAATTCAAATTTGGTAATTACTTTTGCAACAAGTGTGCCAACATAACAAAACATTAATTTCATTTGTATCAGTGCCATCTATGAACTAGGTCGAGGATTTTCCCCTTTCCCTAGTATTATAATAAAATGAAAAATTTTCTTTCAAATTTAAATTTTACTCATATATATATATATATATAGTGGTAAGGGGGAGAAATATTTAGCCAGGCAGATACTAGAATGATTACGTTGTAGTCCAAAACAGAGCGCCAATAATATATAAAAAAAGAAAGAAGAAAAACATTGGAAATTTAGCGCAGATTCCTCAAGAACTAAATAAAATCTTTTATTTTTTTCGGAAAAATATTATAACTAAAAATGACAGGTTAAATAGGGATAGTGTAGATAGCATTCCAAGTTTAATGGAAATCCTTACAAATCGTTTTCGAGAATAATTCCAAAAAATTCCAAAGCCTCTTCTGTTTAGCCAATTTTGTTAAAAATTTTGGATTCTAGCAATGCTATATAAGATGGTAGAATCATACGTTAAACTGAAATGGTACTTTATAGGAAAGCTTTTAACGTTACTGTTCTTCGTAAACACGCGATAAAATAAATTTGCCTGGAGAAATCGCTTCAAATAAAAAAATGATAGGCATTTATGTGTGTTTATATAAACGAAATTGAAATCGTTGGAATCGTTTATAAGAAAATCGTGAAAAATCGATCAATAAAGTCGCATTTCCGGTTGATGGATTTTGACAACTTTATAAAAAAAAAAAAACACTCATGTTTGAAACATTTTTGTGAGCAATTTAATTAACTTAAAACAGCAGAGATATTTAAGAAAATTACATCAAAATAGGCTATAAGTTATGTCAAATTTATTCTTACACAGAACGGAAGTGAATGAGATTATCTCCTTCATTGGTTCGTAAATAAACTAATTTACATCGTAACAAACAAATCTAGAAAATTCATTCATGGCATTTCAAAAATAATGCATAATAAATCAGAAGAATAAGTTTCTGCAATTTGCCAGAAATTGTTTCATAAGTTTATAAGAAAGATGCTTACTATCTTGCAAAATTTATTTAAAAAAAAAAAAATTATTTATTTGTAAAATGTAAACTTATATAATAATGAACATAAATTCGAAGGCGGTAATAAATTAAAAAAAAAATATATATATATAAAAGTAGAGGAGATGAAAAAGATTTATGGAAAGACATTATATGATGAAACAGTTGGAACGTGTAGGTGTCAATAACAATGTTATTTGTATTGAACACAACAACCATCACTTTGATAGATGTAACTATTTATCTGTTTAGAATTGTTACATTACTGTGTGTGTACAGTAAAATACACTGGTACAATAAACATTCATAAATGTGTAATAACATTATCACGGCTGTCATATATGTGGTGGTTATATGCTGAATTTATTTTTTTTTATATCTTTAATGTTTCACATATTTAGGACATTATAAATTATATATTACATGTTTATGAAGTATTATGATGTGCTTTCATATAATATAAAGAAATTTATATTTCGTTATGGGTTAAGTACTTTTTTTACATCATTTTATTTAGATTTTAGTATAAAATTGTACAAAGATTTGTATAAATTTTGTTTTATGGCTATGATTACCTAATATACCGTAATTTATATATAAACGTTTATCGTTTATCTAACTAAAGACACAGGTTGATCGATGAAGAGAGAGGAGAAGCATAGTGCGGAAAAGATAGGACATTTGGAAGGAAGCGTGCGAGGAATCGCACGGAGGAAAAGGAAAAACGTTGGTGCAAGATCGGGAAGAATATATAGTATATACGAATAGAAAGTGAGCCTCACGCCCACCGTTAAGTGGTAGACGAGGCTTATGATTAAGATGATGAATTATTTTAAATCATGGAGAGAAACGAATCTATGTGAGATGTACAGAAGAAAGCCATAACAACATCCTTAGCAAGCATTTTCAAATTTATCGTAAAGTCTATTTCTACTTTTTCTGCTGATTACCTGTAATCGGAAGTCTTGCAATCGTGTGAGATTCTTGAAATTCAGTTAGATTTCGCGTTATTGCGATTTGATTTAGGCACTGTCTTTTGCACCGGTAAAGTAATCATTTTCCGGTAGTATCTGTTTTGTATCTCAACCCCCACTCCCCACAGCCATTCATGTTTATGTTAGGGCATTTTTTTTTTATTTATTTATTTTTGCCAGAAAAAAAGATCAATACATCCTTACTGGCAAGGTCAAGTTAGAATATAATTTAAATTCACATAATTGTCAAGACAAAAACTTAATTTTAAAATATTCCTGTATCTCATACAGCGAGTGAGCTAATAACAGTTTTTTAACACTAGCTTTGAAACACTTCAAAGTATTATTTTTTATATTCGCTGGTAAATAATTATAAAGCGAGATGGACAAACTATGGAAGCTGGTACGAACTTTTGTCAACCTGTTTCTACTCTGGACAAGATTATTGCGCTTTCTGGTGAAATGATCATGAACTTGCGAAAAACATATAAATTGGCCTTCATTGCACTTTACGTAGACGAGGCATTGATAAATAAATATGGCTGGTAGTGTCATTATGTTCAATTTCTTAAACAAAGAAAGACAAGATACTTTCGAGTCTAAACCCAAAGTGACTCTAATTGCCTTCTTTTGTAACCTAAATATTTTTTTACATTCGGCAGCATTACCCCAAATTATAGTACCATAGCACAAATGGCTATGAACATACGCAAAATATGCCAACTTTAAAGCTTCCAAGTCAACCGACATTCTTAATTTTCGCAAGACATAGATTCCACGAGACACTTTACCCATGACATTCAACTTTGTATAATATTTGATATTCAACTTTGGGTAATATTTCCAAGCTTAAAGAGAAACAAACTTCGTCAATTTTATAATTTTGTATTAACTTCATTAATTGTTGAAAGCGTGTGTTTAGTTTTATTCTTTTCAATCGTTTTAAAACAGACGCTTTCGACAACTTAAAAGACTACTGGACAACAGATCTAAACTCTCTCTAGACAACAAAAGACTAATTTATACATCTATTTTAAAGCCTATCTGGGACGCTCAACCAAACGCTCAAATCTTCAAAGACTCCAATCCCTACAATCCAGAATCCTCCGTAACATTGTAAAACGCTCCTTTTTACGTCTTCAACCGAATCATACACACTGACCTTAATATACCGTTCATTGCTCAAGTCGTCCAAACCCGTAACAGGAAATTCCATATTAACCTACAGTCTCACAAAAAATCCTTTAGTTCAACACCTGTCTTCCCGAACACTTCCTAATAACCCTCCTAGACGCCTTAAAAGACAATGCCTAATGATCTTCTCTCAAATGAAGAAAGTGAGTAATATCTTTGTGTAATTTTGGTGTGTTACCATTGGGTAGCTTCTCTCACTCATTATGTATTTATTGTTTCTTATAGCGCTTTCGTGCTGATTGTAGCATAAATAAAGCTTTAAAAAAAAATGCAATAACAGAAGGTCATGTAAGCGTTTCACACAGATTTTTTTTTAATTATTTCTATTGCACAATATTATACTTAACAAACAATAAATTATATGAATTCAAACAATCAAACAAACTGAAAAAGATCAGATAATTAGTTGAAAGTTCAGGTAATACAATTCAGGAAATACCATAAATAACTGAGAAGGCCATAAAATGAGACCAATGACCTAAATAATATTTAGTGCAAAGTCATTTAATTATACTGGAAACACCAGAATGTTGGATTTATAAAGATGATTCACAGACCATGTAAAAAACCCCCTTTTGTTGTTGAATCGAAAGATAATACCGTTTTCCGTTTGTCAAGGAAAAGCAAGTATATATTGATTAAGTGGACATTTCAAAACTGATTATTAATGATTAAATATAGTAAAATATTTATGTTACCTTACACCACTATTCCAAAAAACTTCAAAACATCACTCACCTGAAAAAAAAAAATATTACAATATTAGTTCATAAATTTTGGAAAATTATATTGTACCTATAGTTACTATAATTTCCACATTTTCTTGAAAGGATATATTTAAAAAATGATATGATGATAAATTTTAATTGTTGTTCATAAGCGGCTAACACTGCGAATGAAGATATAGTGGCTGCTGAGTATCTTGCGTTTCGTGACTGATAAGAAGCAGAAAAGATAACAATTTTTTTTCTTGTTTTAGGATGCCATAATGCCAACCAGGAAGATGAATAATAAATTCTAATAGAAATAATAAAAATGATGATGATTCATGGCGGAAGGAGAAGTTCATAGATTGGATCCTGTGAAGTGTCACTCGTAGGACTTGCGATCGGGGTTCCGAATAATGTGGACGGGAAGGGAAGCGGTGTGAGTATCGTAAGCTTAAGGCTTGTTAGGTCAAAAAGGATTTGCGTTAAGCAGCTGAAAAAGAGAGGTGCCTTACGAGCGATGATTCTCTTGCAAGAACAATTCTCTAACATAGTACATGATAATAATAATAATAATAATAAAATCGCTCATCAGTAAGATTAGTTTTTATAATAAAATACCGTATTTTTAGAAAAGAAATTAATTAAGAGTATTAAATTATTTCCTAGATCCTGCAGAGAATGAATCTCTAAAGGAAGCTGATAGAAGAAGGAAGCCTTAATGGCTTCACTAACAATCGATTTAGAAATTCTAATATGCCTGGTATTTTTTATTTTCCCTTGTGACTATTGCAACGGAAAGTATTGCAATCGTGTCAATTTTTTTTTTAAATTCAATTTTCATTAAATTAAATGCAACGTCTCAGCTTCTCTCAGTAATCTTTTTTTCTTTTTTTTTATTAGGTTCTTCCAAATATTGAAGTCAGATAAATTAATTAACAAAATTCGAAGTTTCACGGAGATTTGTCAAGAATAACTACGTAAATTACAGTAAGGGACAAAATTACTTGTGAGTAATTCACATCAGACCATTTTTTTAGTGTTACTTATGTCCAAGCAATAATAGAGCTTTATAGCAGTAATAAATAGGTTTCAAAAACTATTTGCCTCCTTATTTCTCCCGCTTGATTTTCGTTCCTTTCCTATGATTTAAAGGTGGTTTTGTCTTACTGGCTAGACCTCCACCCTCCTTATTCTCTCTTTTTCTTTTCCATTCACCTCATAATGATCCCTGAACGCCTTCCTTTCCTGCGACTTAGAAGAGGCTCTGTCCCACTGGCTCACCTTTCCTTCCTTCAAGGTTCATTAACCCATTATGCAATGCCATTATGTGTAAGTGCATGCGTGCATTTGGAGAAACCAAATATATTTATTGTTTCTATAATATTCATGAAGTTGTACTAAGCGAACTTTAAGTAGCAGTAAATATTCAAGAAACTTTTCCAATTAATATTTTCTGATTGTTCAGAAGGTTCTTCTATCTCGAAGTTTATGTTATATTTTTTTGGGTCAGTTTGTGCGTCAAATGCTAACCAAATTCTACGAAGCTTCATATTTTTAGGATTATTTGCTGCTTGAAGCTTAATCATGCTTAAACTTACGTGATCTAAGTCATATAAAATAGCAACACTATTAGCTAATATTATGAACATCTTGAATGTTACAGGAAATTATGAAAGAAAGTTAAAGATGAAACAAAAAAGAAAAAATTATATTAACAAATACTTCCGGTCAGTTTTATATGAATGAATGGTATTTTCCTAAAAGTAGAAATATGACGTATACTAGTTTATAACGGGAATTATTAACAATTATCCTTATTTATTAAATGGTCAAGGCCTGAAGTGTATAACACAATAATAGTGAAAAAAAAACAACCTATAAATGGATATAATCACCTAAATAAAGGGTTCACGTCATCAGGTGACGAAGAATAATAATATGGGATAGGTCATCAAAATGTTACACCATAATAATAGAAGGTTGTCAAGGATACAGATTATTGTAACTGTAACATATAGTTTTATAAGCACAAATAGATTATTCACTGTTGGAAATCTAATTAATGACGGAAAATCAAAAGAAACGTTTTATTTATTAATGAATGAGAGAGCAGTTATGTTGAACTTACTTCATTGATTGGCGTATATCAGCATAATACATTTGGATAAGCGACTAAACATTGAATGATTAAACTTCTCTACTGATAATCGGTTTATGGATCATTGAGCACTATCCGTAAATCATAAAATTGTATAAATGATTATTATTGGTATTAGGATCTGCTTGGTGGAATATTTAGAAAAAGGTACCTCTGATGAGGGCAATTACGTCTTTTTGACGTAAAAGAAGTTTTAGACAGATGAATGGCGTGTGGTTCTCATAACTAGTGATGTGTTTCGGATCCTTTTGTCTTTATATAGAAATGATTTACTCCACTTGATTGAACTAATTAGCAGTGAACTTAATTAATAATATATACAGGGCCACATCTAATTATGTATATTATATTAAGACTGTTATAACATATTACTTTATATTTTTTAACTTAACAATGATTAGAAAATAAAATATTCAATTCATTATCTTATATTGCAACATAATGCAACAGTTTTGCATAATTCATATAGAAAAACCTAGCATATGAACCCGGAAGATGGAACGTGAGATGGTTGCGACCAACCAGGGCCCTCCACACATTCATCAACTTTAAAACAAATTGTAGAAACGTTTTCTTACTGCAAACTGCATAAAAAAAAAATTACTATGCTTTATGATGGTTTTCTGAATAAAACTAAAATAGATTCAAGTTTATTTATTTATTTATTTTTTTTATGTGAAAATGTATAAAGAATAACAACAGTTTTATGAGTTCAGTTTTGTGTATGTACCTATCATAAAATTGTCGGCATTATGTCCTTCATATCTCTAATAGTGAAAAAAATAATGTAAGGACTATTTAGCTAACATCACTTCATCTGTATGAATAAACAACCCAGCCATTACGCAATAGTCTAATGGCTAGTGCACTCGCCTTTAGTGCGAGAATTCATGTTTCGATTCCTTTGTAGGGCAAAAAAGGTGTTCTCACAACATCGTGTAGAAAAGTGGAAAGCACAGTTTGTAGTTGTTGCGAACCTAGGGTAGCCAGGGTCAGAACTAAGCGGGGAGGAAACCGCGGCGTGCTTACCACACTTCCCTTAATAGGCTATCGTGACATGGTTGATGAGGTAGGTATGTGTAGCATACTTACTAATTTTTAGGGTCCCTACCTTATCTAGTTAACCTAATTAGGAAAAGTACAAAAAGTAACCTAGTTAACCTTCTAGAAAAAGTACAAAATTCGTTAATTAACTATGTGAAGATTATTTTTGCACAGGTAATAATTGTATGTAACATAATCCTAATCTTAACAGCTCCTGATGATGGCCGCTATAGGAAGTCAAAAATCTTGAGATAAGATAAAAAAAAAAAAGGATAAAAAGATGGATCATACTGTCAACATTGTTATTGAAAACTATGAAAATAAACACGATCCAATAAAGTTGACAAATATCAAAAGATAAATTCAAGAATAAACTCATTTATCAACTTGACACCATTATAAGTTATCAGAGATTTTTTTTCCATGATAGCTACTTCTTGCGGTCATCGACCGGTTTAAGGTGTTCGCTAATTATCAGGATATTATAATTCATTATGAAAAATAATCTAGCAATGAATGGTATAAGTGTAATGATGAAATAATTGATATATGGACTGCGAAAATGATGATAATTACGATGAACAGACTAGTGTGTGGATAAGTTGCTCTAAATTGATTCTGCTTTTAGGCGAAATGAATATATAGACAAGCATTAGAGGGTGATGGTCCTGGTATACGAGCTTGCCTTCAAAAGTTCGCAAGCTGCAAAACCATATTTTTGGACTCACTCGATTGACAGACCAGACGTTATAATAATCCCACTAGAACGATTTGGAGGGCCCAAATTTGAATTAAGCCTATACAGTTGTTTTTTTTTTTGCTTAAATCCATACTGAAGGAGATAAAAGGTCTGTCACTTTTCAGACATTTTTTTTTGCGTAATCTGTTTTTGATATATATTCAAATGAACTAATATTTTAAATTAGATAAGTCCTAAATAATGAACAAACTTTAAGGATTTCCTGTCTGTTCATTGAGATATATCCCGGAAATGGTTAGTATCATATGGAAAAATAGTAGTTATGTGTGATTTCATTATCCTCTTTAATTCAAGAACATATGATACACAACCATATGAACTTGGACTTAATGTCCAAGAAAACTAATTTCTGAATCTAGAAAACCTCATTACCGAATATACAAAACAGTGCAGCAACTTGGTGCTATTTTTAGCAGATATATTTTATATAAATTAAAAAGTATTTGGAAGAAAAATAATAAGAAAAATCTATGGCGCAATCCAAGTAGTAGATGGGTGAAGGGTCACGGAGAATGAGGAATAATTAGGAAAGTCAATTGTTGGAGAAAAATGAAGATATAATTAATTTTATAAAAGTATACAGCTTACAACACAGCTGGGCAAATCATGTTGTGAGAATGGAAGAATGGAGGGTGAAAGGAAAATTTTAGAAGGCTCTATAGTCTATAAGGTGTGTTTCTGAACCACCTTAATTTCTCAACAACCCAAGGGGATAACCAGGTATGCGTTTGGGACTGATGACATGGATCGAGATATCAAGAAGATGGGGGAATAAAAACCTGGAAGTTCGTTGCCACAAACAGAGATGCTTGGAATAAGTTGGTTCGGAAAGCCAAGAAGGCACCCAGGATCTGTAAAGCCGGGGAGGAAGCAACTAAGTATGGTTTCATGGGTAATAATTAATTTTATGCACTCATATTTCCTTCACATCCAAATTTAATTTCAATATTTTCTATCAGATTCCTTTAATTTTTTTCCCCCCTGCTGTGAAAGTGATATGACAGAGGGGTCATGATTTGTAAAGTTTTGTCCCTAAAAATGGTGACCTGCAGGTGACAGAAGACATCTCTCGTTAGACCGAAGTGAATGAACAGGTTGAGGAGAGCCTTCATCGCCAATTTCACTCTCAATTTTGGAGAGGTATATATGAGACTTCGGATCAGCGGACGTTTTCTATTGACCAATACAGGATTTATATGGTACCTTATTTTTTATGCCAAACATCTATGAACATTTTTATTTTAAGTTTATAAATAACGTGTTTTCTTCTTCTTTTTTTTAAGATTTGTTTTATAACCTTTGTACAGACCCTGAAGAAGGCAATAAATTTGCCGAAACGTCGGTGAAAATTTATTAAAAGAGTTTTCTTTGACTGAACCTCAATATCCTTTTTAAATATCTAATTCTCTTCTAAAATGCGAATGAGAATCTCCAGTTTCACTAAATTCCAAAAACTTCCTACCAGGTTCCATTATTCCATTATTGATGCAATAATGAGTTTGTCATATTTTCGAGCCAAAAGAAATTTTGCTATTTCTATTCTTATCCTTTTGTGGTTGTCTTTTGAATCCTGTGGAATCCAATAATCATGTTTTTTTTTTTTTTTTATCAACCTATTTATTTTCGATAAGAGTGTGGCATAAAAGGAAGCAAACAGTACTGTGTCGGAAAAATCTTTGAATGGATTGTGGAGGATGTACAATTACTTGGAAGTCATGAAGTTTACTTAATAGTTGGCGACAAGACAGTTCTTTTCTGGAAGATTAACTAGAATGACTGATAGAGAGTTTGTTTATATTTCTTTATTTGTAAAACCAAAAATATTTCTTAAATTATCATTTCTTTTTCAGTAGAAGTCCGTTTTTTTTTGGTCCCATTTCTTTTTATGATATTGCAAGTATATCGTTAACCACACAATAAAATACATATAGGAGAAGAATAACATTTCTTATTTTTGTATAACTTAACAATATTATAAAGAACGTGTAAATTATATATATAGTACGTATAATATGAGATTACAAAGTGGGAGGAGAAGTTGGAAAAACTTCATCATGACAACCTTGTGTAGGCCCGAAACTAGAGTGGGCGATCATACTGAATCATATGTATATAGTTGGCACTATATATATATATAAAGTCGGCGTTGTATAAGTTGAATGACCTTGCAATAATGTGTCCATCAAAATATTAACCAGTTATAATGGATTACTACAGTAGGAAATACCGTTCTAAAAAATCATCATTGTTTATTGAATTTAAAGAGTGACATAAAAAGTATACTATATTTTTCATTAAAATATAGCGTTATGTCAGAGTATTCTCATTTTAACTATTCAAACGATCACATAGTCTGAATTGTAGAAAATACATATAAAAATTTTTCAATTAACATTTGAGTAATGCAGAAATAAGGGAAAGACGTATGCGTGTTACACGTCAGACTTAGGTAGACATAGTTGTTCTGGTTGGTTCGTATTTTTTTTATTCATATAGTCAGCTCGTATTTTATCATTTCTTGTCAGTAGCCCACGGCTGACACAGTGTTATTTCGCTCTGTTATAAATAAATAAATATAATAGTAAGACAGTAGGGGTAATTAATTATTAAGTAAATCTCCTTCAAAAATCGTAGTTTAAGTTATACATCCCCACGTGTTGGATGTTTCCATTTCGAAAGGGTACAATATGCCCTTTTAAAGACCGTTTTTTCCCCCTCAGGTACCAACATCCCTCCTAATCTTATTAGGCCCTAACAAAATCATTTGAAGACCAGTGTATCAACTAAATTTGCTCTGTGCAAGTCTATGTTATCACACTGTTTGACAAAAAGCATCCTGATGATGGCGAATGCCTGAAACCGGTCGATTACCACAAAAAGAAGCAGGATATCATGGAAAATATCTCTGATACTTAAGTAGACATATTTGATAACTCAATGCTTAAAGTATTCAATCACTGATTTGACCCAAATATAAAAGACAACTTCTGACAAATATCTGAAAGTAAAATTTTATTCATAAAAAGAAATAGCTATCTTTATTCTTTTTTTTTCAGAGAGAGCACTTTTATCATATTTTTTTTCTTTTCTAAAAGATGGAACTGATTAAAGCAAATAATTGTCAACGAGTAAAATACTTTTTATGTTATATTTTGGAAATATGAAGAATTGTTGAATTTGAATTAGATACACGCTAACAACTCTCCATAATCAACAAAGAACTAATGTTCAACACAACTTACTTACGAAGTGTGAGGTTCAATAAGTTATTAACTTTCTCTTGCTTGGGTTCTTGTCAAATTTTCGACATCGAGTTTTCACCGATAGTTTCGATTTTATATTTCTCTCTTAAGAGCCATTTTAGTAAACAATACTAAGTCTATCATTTATCTTATGTTAATTATTACATAGAAGTGGGATGCCAAAATACTGAGATTGAAGAAAATTGATTCACCGGAAGTGCAACTAAACTAATAACTTTGAAACAGTTTCCCAAGTAAATTCATTTAAGAGACGTTTTTGGGCGAAAGGAAGATTATGCTTTCTTCTATACCGAATCTGAAAAAATCTATTGACCGGAAGTATATTATTGGAAGTTTTTTTTTTTTTTCAGTTTTCCGCGACTTTCCCCATAAAGACACCAACGAGTTTCAATAAACTTGGAATACTAACTATACTTACAGACCCTCATCCCTTCTGTTTGAACTTTTATTCCGAGAAAATTTATTTAAAGAGGTTCTGCGGAGGGGCTGAAAGGTCATGATCCCACAAAAAATATTGAAGACTAGTAATCACTTAGTAAAAATTATAAGTTTAAACTATGGTGAAACAGCACACATATCAAAATCATACATTTGTATAGAGACGTCATTATGGCGGGGGTTCGTCTCTTCAACTCACTACTTCTAACTACCTCCTCTGTTGGCCACCCAGGAAGTCACCTGGAATAACAACAGCTCACTACAACTACCTCTATACGATATCACTGAAGGAGGGGAAGTTAAGACCCATCGTTTTCCAACCCTGGCAAATTGGAGAAGCATATTAAGGGGTAATTTGAACCAAATAAAAGAAAATAAACTCTTCAGTTAAAGTCAATTATTAACCAGTTTTACGAGTCATAAACCACTTTCTGAAGAGTTATAAAAACGTTCATCAAGAGTTATTAACTGGTCTACACAAAGTTACCAGTCAATTACTTACAATGTTCAAACAAAATACACCCTTTTTCTAGTAAATCTGTCACGCTGTTTTTCATAATACTTTTCAAGTGAAGTTCTTGAAGTAATATTTCTTTCAATTACAATTATATCGGTAATTCTCCATAGCAATTCCAATCTTTCCGACAAATTCCTTTAAGTACTTCTTCTACTTCTTTATTCTCACCCTTTTCTTCCTACAAGTGACCTCTTCGAACATTCCTATAGGTAGTCCTTCTAGCTGGTAAAGCGCGCTACAGACTGTGAGACTTACTAAATCTTTAGCAGACTTACTTTATCTGGTATTTTATCCGTCATAGCATGCATATTTTTATTGTTCCTTACCAGATTTCAGATTTTCATCCATCGTCAGAGCAAATTCACTAAGTTCGTGTAAGAGTTCACTTCAACGTAATGTTTCTGTTACACTCACACCCACCGAAAGCTACAGACTTACTGTAGCTTAACTTTTAAGAACCGATTAATACTCTTAAGACCTGAGTAAATGGTCATTCTTACCATCAGTTTTGCTTTTTTTTATTCAATATAGTTGTGAATATTAATAAATACATATTTTTTTTTATTTAAGGCGCGTCAACATCTATAGTCATTTAGCGCCCGGAGCTTTCTCAATGCACTGCCGATCTCCGGGCAGTGTTCTCTCGTTACAGACAACATTGTCCAAAGTGAGGTGTACAGGCTCCTAGGAAGAAAAAAATCTAAGGTCAGCACAGCTGGACTCGAACCAGAGATCTCCGCGTGGGATTCCAGTATGCTAACCACTTAGCTATTCCCTTCCCTGAAAAAATAATAATACTAATTACTTTCTATCACAGCTTTGTATAAAATATTGCCATTGTTTCAATTTTATTACTTTTCTACTTCGCTATAGTGACAAATTTTCGAAATGCAGAAATACATCTTTTTGACCTCAACGGTGAATGCGTCCACCAATTTCTAAGTCCAAAAAAAAGCTTTCGGTATATTTTCTAGAAAATTCCGTTAAAAATTCATACTAGTATTTCCGGTTAAGCAATTTTTTTTTTTTGACAGTTGAAATTCTGGCATGTTTTTAATGTTCCTTAATGTAATCGCAACGTAATGGCAGTTGAACTTTTTAGTATTATTATGGGTGCCCGATTGCACGGGACTTAATATAGCTCTTATCTCATACACACACAAAAACAAAATAAAATAACTTTTCCTAAGAAGCCTTTCCCCCAGTTATCTGCCAATCTGATTATAATACCTTAAGATATCTCCAACTTCCTCAAGCATACCCTTGAAAGTGTGGCCCTCCCAAATATACGGAACCTTGTATAAAATCCCAACTTTACTTTTGCAAACAATTTTCCCAGAAAATGTTTCAAATAAAAGTGAAAGGCATATATATATGTACAGGAAGTTAGTGCGCATTCATAGAATAAGTTTCTGAGTTTTTGAAATTTTCTCAAAAGCATTTAAACCGATTTTTTGAACTTTCTCTTACTCCTAGTATAATAATAATAATAATAATAATAATACTTTATTTGAAAAAGAAATTATAATAGAAACATAAAAATAAAAAAAAGTATTCTACGGCAATGGTAAACCGTCTGCCGGACTTACTCCTAGTAAGAGGAAGTATTGTAATCGTGTCAAATTTTCGAATACCGAGTTTTCACCGGAAATATCCGTGTTGAGGTCCCCTGAGAAGAAAAAAGTTGTTTTTAGCAAATGGTCTGTGTGTGTGTGTGTGTGTGAACAGCAAGTCAAAATTCCTCAACCGGAAGTGCCACTTTACTAGTGTTTTTTTTTTTACTTTTTAAGGTTTTTCTCAAAAATGGCTCCGACGATTTTCTTCAAACTTGGGGTATCAACTACTTATACAACGAGCTACTACTTTTATTTGAAACATTTCTCTTTGGAAATTCCTTTAAGGGCAGTTATAAGAGAGAGGTGGGGTTACGTTTGCATCTAAAGTGCTATTTCAGTTTATTATACAATTTTACCATCTAAATAATGTTAATTAGAATTGAATATGTTGTTGAAATTCCGAGTTTGAAAAAAATCGGAAAACCGGAAGTGCGTTTACTTTTGTTCACTTTCATGGTTTTTTTCCCTTTTTCGCGATTTTCTCAAAAATGGCCTCGACGATTTTCTTGAAACTTCATATATAAACAAACCATAGAAAAATCTACAACGTTTATTTAAAACATTTCTCTGGAAAAATTCATTAAAGGGCAATTTTAGGGGAGAGGGGTGGAGTTATGGTTTTCTTTACAGTGCTATCACAATTGGATTATACAATTCTATCAATACAAACAAAATTAATTAGAAATAAATAGATGGCCAAAATTCCGAATTTCAAGAAAATTAATAAACCGGAAGTGCGCTTTTACCGAACAGTTTTTTAGTTTTCGACGAATTTCATTAAATTTAGTACACAAACTATAAAATTTGTCAATTATAATTTTGAGGATTGGAGTAAGAGTAGGCGGTCTGCAATGTAGCACCTGGTCCTAAAATTAATATACGTATATATATAAAGCTCTTCACCATCTGTATAGTTAAGGACAACTGTATGTTTATTAAAAAATTGCAAGCTTTATGTCCAGTAAAACTGTGATCATTACAATAAGAAATTTTTTATCTGAGTGTTCCATATAAGATTTTTTGTTTGTTATAAATACGCACAGAAGAAAAGCAGGTAATATTTTCATAAGTAGCCGGAAGATAAAAACAAGACAAACAAAAAAAATGACAAACAAAACATGTTTATTAGTGTATATCATCTTTTATAAACAAAAGATGCATGTTGTCGTCGGCCGTGTATGTTTTGTACGTACTTCTTAGGGGTTTAGTTTGCATCAAGACTGGCATAACAAAATGTCGGCACTATCGCGATTTCT
Organism: Triatoma infestans; assembly: GCA_011037195.1. Classification (NCBI taxonomy): domain Eukaryota; kingdom Metazoa; phylum Arthropoda; class Insecta; order Hemiptera; family Reduviidae; genus Triatoma; species Triatoma infestans. Next base: position 28,938 of record JAAEAF010008496.1, read on the forward strand.
GTGAACAACTTGCCACATGAATAGTATATCAGTTTAGCAGTAAGTTCTTGTCGAGGTTAGTGGCCGTCTGTCACAGGGAAACTTCTTGGAACAGTTATAAACCTCATCTACATACTAATATCAGTGTTTATATATTATGTGATAGCTAATGTTTATTATATTTCACACAAACTCATATAGAATAACTGGAATCATAAATTACAGAAGAACAGATTAATCTGTGTTTAAATACCTATTGCAGATTGAGTTCCTTTTAGTAGTATTTCCTTGTTATTTTATACAATGGAAACTTATTAATTAAAACCAAAAAAATTAATTGAAAAATATAGACTTTTTTTTACTGTAATTATTACAATTTATTCTAATTAATAAATTCTCTTTAAACTTGGAATTAATACTAAATGTTTAGCGAGAGAACCACATGCATTTCTGAAATGGTAATTCTGAAATAAACCATGCAGTTTTCCTTAAAACCTCGTTAAAATCAAATTTTTTTTTTAGACAATTATTTCAAACAAAAGTGATAGGCTAGATACATGTTGTTACAGTGTAATTTTGAAAAAATCGGCTGAGAGTAGCACTTCCTAAGTGGTCAAAGTTGAGAGTTATGCGAGTGCTGTTTGTTGTAACCAGTTCCCGCTAAGATTCTGTTGCGAATGGCGGCATTATGTGACTTTCCTCGAAATATCAAAGTGAAAGCTATATTTTATTATTATTGAAACCGAAAGCTGTGTTCTGAAAACTACTGAAGATAAGGCTTTCATACTTATGCTGTTATTTCATAGATCCTTCAACAATAATTTCAATCCAATATGGTTGCGCTAGTATTCTTTGACTTATGTGTTTACGGATTAATCAATGAAATAATATCAATGAAATAATAAAAGTTGTTACACTTTTTTGGAGGCATGTTGTTACAGTGTAACCATGGCCCCACTGCATACTTTTTAAGGCTGTACAGAACAAATATCATACTCGTATATTATTTTGTTTTCGGAGAAATGAGGGACTATATAAGAAATACAGAGAGGGGAGCTGGGAACAGATGGGAATGGGAATTGAACAGATAGACAATTGTCAGCTATGGATGCTGGAAGTGCCCCTTAAACACCCTCGAGTTGAAGTTCCAATAGATGATATTTCTGATGAAGCAATAAAAGTAGTTCAAAAGAAGCTAGGCCCTCAGCAGGAGGCAGTTCCATCTACATCAAGTAGAATTCACGTGAATTCCAGCAGCTGCGGCCATACCCTGTGACAAGTGAAAGGAAGAAGACAACAAAGCGGGAGAAAAGTAACATCGTCTGTGTTGACCAGCAGCCCAACGAAGCCCTTGTTAGAGGCAGACGATCTTAAAAAAAATGAAGCCAAAAGCAAGAAAAACCGGAAAGTTGGTCTAACAAAAAAAAAATCTATGTCTCCAAAGCTGCTAACAAGAATAAAAAAAAATAATTTGCCATCAGCAAGTTCCGGTGAAGAAGATGAGGATTGGTTATGCCTGAAATGTCCTAGAACCATGGTCTCAGTCGAAAGGTGGAGAAAATTGGGTTGAATGCATGCAGTGCAAAAGATGGGCCCATTCAAAATGTGTTAAAAATGATCCTTAATCTATTTACCACAATTGTAACTCGGACTTAGAGATGGGGAATGACAGTGAATAGAAAGAGAATGAATATTCAAGCATTTAAGTTTGTAATAATCCATGTTTACATCATAATCAAGCTGCTACATTATTATTAAAATAAAGATCTGATAATTTGTTATTGAATATATTTCAGTTTTATTTCCTTAAAATAAATACCCGAACATGTATTTTATATATTGCAACAACTTACCCTCCGGATGTAACAACAAGCCCCACCGAAGGGCTCGTTGTTACAGTATGCGCATTTTAATAGTATTTTAATTTATTTAAATGTTTCTTCATTTTGAAAAATCTCAAAAAAATATATAATTAGTAGAAATAAATGAGACAACAAATTAATCAATTTTCACCAATTTTGAGTGCAACATACCAGTAATTAAAAAAAATATTAACTGAAATTGTAACAACAAGCCCCCACCCTTCCCTATATCATTTATAAACCAAGATTAAAGAAAATCGCATTTTTGAGGATATCATCGCGAATAACTGAAAACAAAATCTGAAATATCAAACTTCAGTTAACAAAATTTTTTGGGGAATTTCAAATTATAGTATACATTTTAATTCTCCATAGTTTTTATAAAGTTGATTGAATCAAACAGTTCATTGAAATGGCATTTTAGAGGAAAGTCAAACTTCACCGCTTCCCTACCATAATCCCGGATTTCCGGTCTCGGCATTGGATTTTATTTGATGCATTAATATGATACATCAAATATATATATAAAATATGTGTATTTTCTACATTAATACTGTAAAATAAGACCATTTTTTTTTTATCTTTCCAAACAAATTTACCCAAAAAATATTCTCGAAATTCATTTCAAGTCAAAGCCACCATGAATAGAAAAGCGTCTGATAACGTACAAATATACGTACTTATGGTATTATTTAATTTTCTTTTTTTGTACAATTGTGGGTAGTTTTTGCGCCCACACTTTTCCATGTTTTTCTTTTAACTTTAACCCAAGTGGGTGGAAAAATAAACATACTGTCAGTAGTTGTAAAGGTTAGGGACAAGATTTATATCCTTTCAACCAACAGTGAACATTGCACACGCAATTCCACACATATTGTACCTTCATTCTATTTTCGTACCTATTACATCACCTGTATGTTAAATATATTTAATTCAGAGGGTATTTATTACTAATGAAGTTAATTTGTTCAACCGTTTTCTTTTTTTGTTTACAATTAATTCAGTAATGAACTTACTTACTAAAAGATCTTACATGTAGAAAGGGATTTTTTCTATAATTGTGACATGATGATGATGATTAAATGGCGAACTATGCACACACGAGTTGTTGACTACGTGGTGATTACGTGTTGACTTAAACACAATATATTATTTATTTATATATATATTTATTTATGGAGAACATAACCAAAACATAAAGAATTTATGAATAGCAGAGTGACCAAGCGGAGAGTGATGATTGTTGATGGCGTAATGAATGTAGAATGGCAGCGTTGTCTATTGTACGTGATGCCTGAAGGAATCTTGCTTGTTGAGTGTTAAAATTCTTGAGCTCATACACGGTGGTGAGCTAGGGTGGCTAGCTAGGAAAACTTTCCAAAGTAAATACTTGTTAACTCTTTAAAATTTATTGATCTAGCGACTGATTTTGACCCTTTAAAGTTTATGCAAATGAATTTAAGCCCCTCAAATGGTCGACTTTTATTCAGTTTCTCTTACCATTACAGACAGCTTTTAGGTGAGACATTGGCTATCCAAGTTGAAGCTTATTCCTTAATACATTGCAATGACAAAGTGTGTAATGCGTAGTTGGCCCACAGAGGCTTAGTGGTTGCTCTTAGAAATGTTGAGTCCAATTCGTCACTTTTGCGTGACGAATTCGCTGCCTTTTTCCATTATAGCCTGTATCACTTTACACTAATTGACCGGATTATGTTCACCCATCATCAGTATATTTTTTCATAAATAGTTTAATTCCATAGATTACAAAATGCAGAACCAGGTTACACAATTAAATGTGTGTGTGTGTAGAATTGGTTATAGCGAAATCTTAAAGTTGGGCTAACGCATAAATCTTTGATGTGAACCTGACAAGGCTAGAAAGACTAAGGCTAAATTCTTACTTAACCATTTCTCTGATTTAACCGAATATATTCGGGTAATATGAACTTACAAAAATGAATTTGCCTAAGTTAACTTGGGCAACTATTTTTCCGAATATAAGGTAGACATTTGTCTTATTTATTATGTTGAACTTTATAATTTGCAGTAATTACTATTGTGCACTGGATTAATGTGTATAAAACTACTATTTAATTTCATTTAAACGTGAAGGTAGCTTCTCTAAAAAATTGTACTATTATATGGATTTTTTAATTTCTTGGCTTTAGTTTTTCGGTTGGCTTTTTTTATAGTTTATTTATCCTTTCGGTATTTTATCATCAGAGACAGTACTATTAAGGGTTAAGCTCGCTAAACTATTTTTAAGTGGTCCCGCTTGCTACGAGGATTTATGTAGACACGATGAATTTGGATAGTGATTACGAAGAAGAAGCAGACGACTGCATTAGTGAATCTGAAACCGGAAGTCGTAATAGTTCTATTTCGGGAAAGTGAAGATGATGTTCCATTATTACGATAACAACCTTCGGTGCCAAATAAATATTACAGTTGGGATAAATCAATCGGATAGAAGATTTCTTTGTCAAGGTGAATTTTGGATATGTTTTTATCAGAAAAATATGACAGGGAAGTGATTAATATTATGCAGACTTAGAAGGTCACGCGTTAATGTTGGAGGTTTAATATCATCACTTCTTATTTCTTGCCGGTCATTCAAACATTATTGCAAACCCTAGGGGTTATTGGGAGTAAAAGTAGAGCTACTTTTTCACATCTCCATTTATATAAAGTGTTAGTGATATATTTAGCAATAAAATGCGACAAATAAGTTGTGACAAATTTGAAACCCAACCTTAATATTTGTACTGCGGTGAAAAAATTAAAGAACTAAATCGCATTAAAAGCTAATTTTCAATTTAACTAAGTTCCAATTAGGAGTATGAATGGAATTATTAATTAACACAATTACTTCAAACTTGGGAATTTAATTTCGAAAAGTGTTTAATGGACCATAATATATTTTTGCAATTTGCTATAATAGTATGAAAACTATCAGACCTGTTATGAAACCCCAGTAAAACTTACAATGGCACTTTACAGACCCACAAATGGAATTATATAAAAGAAAAATCGTTGAAGCAGTTTTCTAGAAAATTACGCGAAAATTCAGAAATCAATTCCATAAAGTGGCATTTCTGATTAGTCGATCAGCTTCATCCTTCGATCTAGTTCAATTAATTAATTTGCAGCTCTACCAGAAATCCCGGAAATCTAACGTTTCTAGAAATTAAAGGCAGAAAATTGGCAGTAAAGTCACTCTTTCAATGACGGAATTTCCCTGAAAACTTTGTGCCAGATCCTATCTAGGTACACAATACAAGGTATATCTTGTTTTTCGAGAAATTTAACTTCCAAAATTTTATATGATTACAAGATTTCCTCTGACTGTACTAAGAGAAAGTAATAAGAACAAAAATTACATGCTGTAATAGCAAGAGAGAATTACATCAGCAAGAGAGAGCAGACAGACGAGAGAATTAAGAGAGAGAAGACAGACCCTCTCTGGTACTCTCTGACTTATGCAGGCTAGAGTGGGAGAACCTGTATATAAGCCAGTGAGAAATCTGGACATCTATCTATCAGATTCAACCATATACATCGCATCGTGTCATAATTCTATTCCCACCTTTTATTCTATAAAATCATTACAAGTCCAGTACAGTTTGTGTAAGCTTATAGCTATATTCTAACAATGACTTCATATCTCGTCTAATTAATCAATCAAACCCAATTTCTCTCCTTATCAACTCCATTATACATGCGGAACCACCCTACAGTAAATTTTTGCAGGGTGCTTACACTCAATTTTCTTCCCAATAAAGAGAGAGAGAGAAATATATAAAACAAAATGACGTTTTTTCAGAATATAATGATGTATGGCAGCTATTTTGATCTAAGTGGGTACCTATATTTTTTTTCATTTTTTTGTTTTGTTTTGTTTTGTTTTACAATTGACCCCCACTCTGTTCAGATATTTATGTCATGTAAGATTTTTTTGCTTTCTATGAAAGATGAATATAAAATAAAGAAAAACCTGTGAGTACATTATGTTTTACAAAGTAGTTTGGATTTAATACTGTTGTTTATATATTCTTATCTTGTTGTGGATGAGGATGACAACAGAATAAGATCAAAAATATATATATATAAATACAACGTAAACTTGTCAGATAAAAGATTGTGTATTTGCTATTTTTAATGTTCAAATTGTCTGCATATTTACACATAATGTTGTCTAGTATACAGATTTATGTATATATATCTTTAGATACAGACTCTTGCAATTTTATATTGTGTAGGCGATTTATATTATTTACAAATCGTATGTATCGTGTTTTTTTTTGTTTTTTTTTTGTTTTAATATTCTATCTGATATATATTAACAGATATTAACTTTTATATAAAATAGAAAATGTTTGTTGATGAAAATATTGAGGAAATTGTGAGTCTATAAATGGGCAAAATATTTTTTTTTTATCATTAGAAAGATGAAAATAATACAGTGCTGCCAGATTAACCAAACATCCTTGATGCTACCGGCCAGATATTGGCAATTCCCAAATTTCTGACATTCACGAAACGAGTGCTCTATTTTTTTTTTTCCATTCACATTCTAATAATAGTAAGAGGAAGTATTGTGATCGTGGCAGATTTTCGAAACTGAGTTTTCACCGGAAATACACGTTTTGTGGTCCCCTGAGTCCAAAAAAGTGTTTTTTAGAAAACTGTGTATGTGGTGATGTGTCTGAAAAGAATATCTCAAAAAAGGAAAACTTGCAGGAACTTCCTTAAACTTGGTATTCCGTTTAGGTACTACCATCGCATCAGACACGAAGATTTCGGGCAAAATCCGTTAACCGATAGTGCCACTTTACTAAATGTGTTTTTTTTTTTAGTTTTTTGTGATTTTCTTAAAAATGTTTCCAACGATTTCCTTCAAACTTCATATATCAACTAGACATACAAAAGAGCTATAACTTTTATTAGCAACCTTTCTCCGGAAATAATCATTTAAGGGGACTTTTAGTGGAAGGGAGGAGTTATGTTTTCCATTAATGTGTTATTTCAGTTCAACAATCTGCTATACAGTTCTGCCAACTAAATAATATTAATTAGAATTATGTAAGTTGCCAAAATTCCCAGTTTGAAGGAAATCGGTTGACCAGAAGTGCGACTTCAGCCGTTTTTCCGTTTTTTGTGATATTCTCTATAAAAATGCCGATAGTTTTAAATACTAATAAGAATTGTATGTGTGAAGAAAGTTTGCAATTTCGCAGTTAGAGAAAGTCACGTGAGTGTTTTGATTACGATGAACTAGATTTTGATTGAATAGCTAGCTCTTGCATAGATTTCCATCTTTATAATACTCTTTCAATACTTTTTGTTTTCATTGATTTGTGTCTTCGGGCATCGAATTTTTGGGAAGGGGGAGGTGAAATGCATTTACGCACGCCGTGCCAGACTTCCGGAGTCTACCGGCTAAAATACCCCTAAGCTTGGACCTAGCCTGGATTCGCTGATACC
>JAAEAF010008497.1:0-41616 GCA_011037195.1 Triatoma infestans
CTCGGACTCTGTCTAAACATTTCTTCACACAGAAATATCTCCCTCGTGGACCCCTTTTTTTTCTTTTTTTTATGGTTCAGTGTGCATGAGTATAACGGATCTTCCAAAGAGAAATCTTAATGGCCTCATTCTCCCCACACCGCCTCTGTAGAAAATTGAAGAAGCTGCAAACACACATATGCAGGCACTATGTATTCCTACGTTTAATAACAAACAAATAAATCGGGAAATATAGTGTAATCTATCTATCTAAAAAAAATAAATATATATATATATATTTCACCAGGAAGTATAATATATATACCACATAAAAGAGTAAGGATTTCTGGAGAAGGTTCACAAAAGCTTCATACAAAAGCTCCAACAAGAGGAATCGGGTAGACCTTTGGACAATTGTTAGAGCAGAATGAAATACTTTCAGTATTTTACAGGAAAGTCCTTTCTATATAAAATAGCACATTAGAGAAAAACGTGATAGCCAAGCTCTTCTAATCAAAATTTCTCAGATAAAAGTTTCAAATAAAACTGTTATAATTTTATATACCAAATTTAAGAAATGCCGGATGTTGTATTTGAAAAAAAAAATCGCGCAAAAATAAAAAAATAAAAAAAACACTCAGTAAGTTCATTGAGTTTATTGTGAGTTCATTGCTCAGTGAGTTCATTGTGATTAAATGTGTATAATACAGTTTAGAGAAAAATAATCGGAACCATTTACGAGAAAATCAATGAAATGAAACTTCCGGTTAAGAATTTTTTACCAACATCTTCCCTATTGGTGATAATCTGGAGAAATCTAAATAGAATATCAAGTGTGGACTTCTTACGATTTTTCTAATTGAAGACTTTATTGTCCATATCTTTATACATGCGAACATACAAACATTATGAGCTCATGAAATTTGAAAAAAAAGCATTATTGATGGAATCTTAATTTTGAAAATGTGATACGAACGCAGTATTTCCTCTTAAGGGGAAAATAATAAATAAAGTACGAAAATTTTTATTTTGTTTAACGTAACTTGAGACAGTCTCTTGAAATACTTTCTTTACTTTATCCCTCATACTTTTTAGGTATTCACTGTAAATCATGTTAAATTAGGAGAAAAGGAGAGAGAAAGGTGATAAATCATACATGACTTTATACAGATGCAAACTATATTATTTAATTCACAACAAACTAACTATGATATTCAACAATAAAATTTGAAGATATAAAAAAATTATAATATTCAAATAGATGATTTGTATTTTATAAAATCAATTTTTTTTTTTTTAAATATGGTGTGAAATATTCGCACAACTTTCTCTTACTTCAGGTTATCAAATTGTAACTGACAAATTTTATAGTTAGTTTATAGTTTTTATGGAGAAAATGCGCAAAAACTGTTCAGTAAAAATGCACTTCCGGTTCACTAATATTCTTGAAACTGTGGAATTTTGGCAATCAATTTATTTCTAATAAATATTTTATTTATATGGTAAAACTGTATAATTAACTATGATAGCACATTAGAGGAAAATCTAAACCCTCCCCCCCAAACTGACAAAAGCACCCTTAAATCACTTTATCAGAAGAAATCTTTCAAGTAAAAGTTATAGCTCTTTATATGTGTAGTACATATTCTAAAGTTCAATAAAATAGACTCGTTGGAGTCGTTTTAGTGAAAATAGCAGGAAAATACTGAAAATACTAATAACATTTCATATTCATCAAAAATTAGAATTTTCAACCCAGTTACTAGAAATATGATTTGCTATGGTGCCCAAGTGTGGGGATGGAAAAGATATGACGAGGTTGAGAGGGTTCTTTATTTTTTCTTAAAAAAATTAATGAAACGCCCAAAATACGCACCCTCAGCGCTATTACATTTCGAAACCAAATTACCGCCTATTTTCCTTTACACATTAAAACTGCACTATAAATATCTACTCAGATCATTAAACCTTTCCGAAAATAGATATCCCAAAATTTTAGCTACTGAAATAATAAAAAAGAATATTTTTTGGTTTTCAGAAATTAAGAGTCATGCTGAAAAATTTAATATTAATTTTAATTCAAACTTCACAAATTGTAATAATAGCGTTTTGTGGAAAACTACGCTTAATAGTATAATCGAATCTTTAAATAGTGATTTTAATAACATTTGCAAATTGAAGGTATTTAATACAAATTATTATCCATTTTATAAAGAACTTCATTATAATTTAGAGAATAAATTGTATTTAACTGATGATTGGTCTTTGAAATCAATGAGATGGATATTTAAAATTCGAGGTGATCTATTGCCGTTGAACTTCAAATATTTTAAGAATACCGACTTTGAATGCAATTTATGTGTCTGTAATGAGTATGAGGACCTGTTCCACTTCCTGGAGGATTGTCCAGCATTGGCTGAACTGCGCGGTCGTTACTTTGGTTCGCCTACTCTTTCTAGACAGAGCTTTGTGGATTATTTGAACGGCAAAGACTGGGTTGCTTTAGTTAAATATTGTACCGTAGCTTATGCAAACCGAGTATCACTTATACCAAGATAATTATAAATCTATTTTTTGTTTTCCTATTTTCAATTTAATGCTTTATACTTTATATTGTACAGTTAAGACAGGAAAGAAAGAAGAATATAAGGTAATAATAATAATAATAATAACAGTATGAAATAATAATAATAATAATAATAATAACAGTATATAATAATAATAATAAAAATAAAAAAAAATAAAAAATGCAACAATAAATCATAGACTCCACGGACGGTCAATGACCATGTTGTTGTCTTTAAAAGGAATTCATTTTTAGTTTTATATTTATATTAATTTTTTAATTTTATTTAATACACTGTAATTGAAATACTATTTTACATTTATGTAATTGTGTAATTTTGTAAATTAAATAAAGATTTCTTCTTCTTCATCTACTGAAAATACTTTTCAGTAAAAACGCACTTCCGGTCGTCGGATTTTTCTTCATATTTGGAATTTCAACAACATATTTAATTCTAATTAATATTATTAAGACGATAGAATTGAGTATTAAACTGAAATAGTACTTTAGAGGAAAACCTAACGCCAAAATTCCCCCAAAGTATCCTTAAATGAATTTTCCCGGAGAAATGTTTCAAATAATAGTTGTAGCTCTTTGTATGTGTAATTGATATATAAAATTTTTGAAGAATATCATTTCAGCCATTTCTTGAGAAAATCACAAAAAAACTATTCAGTTAATTGGCATTTTCTGTTAAACGATTTCTACAAAAAGCTTAATATTATGTTTGAACATTCTGGGATTTTTCGTTTTTTAGATATGGTGTGCCCACACACACACACACACAGACCAATCGCTAAAAACCACTTCTTTGGACTCAGGAGACCTCAAAAGGGGGATGAAAACTCGATATCAAAAATCTGATACGATTATAATACTCACACGTAAGAGCAAGTAAAAAGTGATTATATATATCACTAGCTAAACCCGGCCCCGCTTCGCTGTGGCTCAGTTTGATTTTAATTATTAGGGAAGTAAATCGAAGTATTTTAGTTAACATAGATTCAGCAAGAAAACACATCATTCAATTTAATACCCTACTTTGCGTTGCTGTGCGCTGAAAGGAAAGAAAGAAAATATGTTTTTAACTGAAAGTGTTTTTTTATTGTAAAGCTAGTGAATGGACTACATTTTTTGTTTGTCTGTTTTCCAGATGGTTTACCGACTCTGGAGCATGCGACATATAATTGCCATGAGAGAAGCATTCGTTTTCCAAATTCAAACCGCACACTTGCAAAGATTGTCCTTGCGCTTTATTAATATAGCGAATTAACATAATGAACTAATATAACGAATTAACATAGCGAACGCAAGGCGTATTGGAATTGAAGTCGTTTGAACTCGAAAGCCATTTCTGTCGGTATGAGTGGTATTCGTGGAAGTAGTACGTCTTCACCTTTATGAGATCCAATGAGAATTGTTGCTTCAATTAGATTATTCATCAATTTTTTAACTACTGATGGTATACCATTGCATAACTTTGGCTGACATATTTCGGAGTATAATTGGCACGCCAATTTTCAAATTTAGAATGTGTGGCGGTAATCCGGGAACATCGTGTGAATTAAGAAATTCCGTTGGAAAATTCACAACTTCACTTTGGTCCATCACGGAGCGAATGGATTTGTATGTCACTGTTTCACCTGCGATTCTGTTTAGAATGATGTAGTTCATATCGATTACGTCGATATTTTTAGCCGCTAGAATGGCTCTTCCGCTTAACCATGCGTGATTTTGATAATTTGTTTCGATGCTTTGGAATACCTTATCTACTAATATTGCGCGAGACCTGGTGTGAGGTACTTCGAGACTGGCGGCGGTGAGAGGTACATATAAGTAGTTGAGAAAGAGGTTCAGAGAGCTCGCCAATATCGCAACGCGTCTGATTCTGTCTATTTCTGCCAACCTCGCGAAACGCTCAGAATTCCGTGGGAACTTTGGCATAATAAGTATCTATAAACACTCATATAGAAATCCAACGTTGTGTGAAAATTTCAAGTCAATCCATCGACTACTTTTCAAATTTGCGGCCACAAATATACGGATGCTGAATTTTTATATATATAGATAAAAATCTTATGATATTATGTCATATACAAATAAATAAAAGTCCAATATAAAAAGTTAGGCTCTTGAATTGTTCTGGAGAGTAGTCCTTCGGTTAAGTTAGTACAATTGTACTATTGTACTTATACTACAATTGTGCAGTGGTACGTCATGTGGTATTTGCAAAACTTTATTTAGACAAGAAGTGCTTCTTTTTTCGGTCACAAATTTCAATCTGTCCCTGCCTAAAAGAGTTAACCCTTGTATATATATATATATCATCCCACATTGCCAGAAGGGGATAAAAAGGTAAATTTATTTATAAAAAAAGGCTGATTTGAAAAATGTACAATGAGATGTAAGATTAAATTAAAGATTAAAGCTGAATTTCTCTGTAAGATTAAGGTAGGCCAGATAATTTGATCTCTTTTAACTGTACTTGCATTTGACTTATAGCAGCTTTAAAAAAAAAAACCCTGTCCTAAATAATATACTCGTAGGAATAAATGCAATAATAGTAAAAATCTGGTGTGAAACACTCACACAACTTTGTCTTACTCCAGTTCTCAAAATTATAATTGACAAATTTTATAGTTTGTGTACCAAATTTAACGAAATTCGTCGAAAACTGAAAAAAAAAACTGTTCATTAAAAGCGCACTTCTGGTTTACTAAATTTCTTAAAACTCGGAATTTTGTCTATCTATTTATTTCTAATTAATTTTGTTTGGATGATAGAATTGTATAAACAACTGTGATAGTACTTTAGAGAAAAACATAACCCTACCGCTCTCCTAAAAGGTGCCCTTAAATAAATTTTCCCGGAGAAATGTTTTAAAATAAAAGTTGTAGATCTTTGCATGTTTAGTTTATATAAGAAGCTTTAAGAAAATCGTCGGAGCGATTTTTGAGAAAATTGCGAAAAAGAGAATAAATCATTTAGTAAAGTGGTAAAGTAAACGCACTTCCGGTTATCCGATTTTTTTCAAACTCGGAATTTCAACAACATATTTAATTCTAATTAACATTATTTAGATGACAGAATTGTCTAATAAACTGAAATAGCACTTTAGATGGAAACCTAACCCCACCCCTCCCCCAAAACTGCCCTTAAATGCATTTTCCCGGGGAAATGTTTCAGATAAAAGTTGTAGCTCTTTGTATGTGTGGTTGATGTTCAAGTTTAAAAAAAATCGTCGGAGCCATTTTTGAGAAAATCGTAAAAAAGTAACAAATCTAACTTCTAAAGTTGCGGTTGAGGAATTTTGAAGATAACGTAGGGTCAGATCACATGGTGATATCTAAACAGAATATAAAGTTTCTACGTTTTTTCGTTTTTGAGCTATGCTGTTCACATACATAAATACACACACACACTCACACACATACACACACACACACAAACACACAGACTCTTTGCTGAAAACCACTTTTTTGGACTCAGGGGACCTTAAAACGGATATTTCCGGTGAAAACTCGATATCGAAAATTTGACACGATTACAATACTTCCTCTTACTAGGAGTAAGCAAAAGTAAAAATAGATTCAACAAATAATAAATTCAAATACTAATTCTTTAAGAACAATTTTTAATTTATATTAATATATAATTTATACTTTATAATTTCTACTGAGGATATATAAATGAATGAATTCACTTTTCTAATGAATGAATGAATGAATGCTCTTTTTTTATTTCCTCTCTACAATCTTACTCTACTTATTAATTTACTCACAAATTGTCCATTATTAATGTACTTGACACAATTAATTAACAAACACAACAGTGCCTTTAGGTTAAGCAGAATAATTCACGCAGTCATCAAGCGACTGAATTCAGTTCTAGGAAAGCAAATGCAAACAATCAATATTGTCATTATTAATGATTAATTAATACAATAGTAGGTTTAAATTTGGTTTCACTAAATTATATTGGGTACGATTTTGATTAGATGTGATATTGGTATTAAATTATAGCTTCTTAATTACAAAGTAATTAAATATTTATCATTTTAAATTTACTAATCTCAATCAATTAACAATATTTTTTTTTAAAAAATTCACGTATTTGGACAATTTTATAATATTAATAAGATTAAAAAAAAAATTGCTTACGATTATTTAAAAATTTGTATAATAATTCTCTCTAATAGAATTTATGAAATTGCTATTCAAATCACTCTATATGTATGTAAATATTCGAGTTTTTCTTTGTGATGTGAGTTTTGAATGTGGGTATTCACTGTTTTCCAAAATATCCTGTAGATGAGCGAACGCTTTAAACTGATCGATGACAATAAAAATGAACAGGCTATTGTAGAAATATCAACAAATTTCATATACTGGGGATTCAACCATTCATTCAATAATTTACTGGTTTATAAAATGTTCGGTATTATCGCTTGTGAAGGAAGATATCATAATAGAAAATTATATTCTAAAAGAAAAAAAAAATGACTTTTAGAAATAATGAATATCTAACTAGGAATTATTTAAAATTCCTATTGTAATATTAAAAAAAATACAAGTAATGAACACTGAAATAAATAATTAATAAATAAACAAAATTTAAGACATTGTAATATTTGGTTTATTTATTGTATATAGTTGTTTGTAATATTTTTATTTTATCTTACACCTAGTAAGAGGAAGTATTGAAGAAGAAGAAGAAGAAGAAAGTCTTTATTTCCAAATAATTTCAAAATAACACAATACATTTTTTGTAAAAATAAAAATACAAAAATAATGATAATAATGAACTAAAATAGTTTGTAAATAGCTAATACAATAAAGACAACATGGTCAATGACCGTCCGTGGAGTCTGTTTTGTATGAAATTATCAAATTTACAAATTAAAGTTTTTTTGATTTGTTATATCATTAGTAAGATATTGAACATTTTTGTTCTCAATCAAAATTATTGTTCTGACATTACCATTTAAAAAGAGTTTTATTTAAAATTATTTCACTTGTTTTTTACCCCTGACTTTACTGTTTTTATTAATTATATTTACAAATAACGATTAATTGTATTTGTATATATATACATTTTTCCTCTCTCTCTTTTTCCTTTTAAACTGAAGAGAATAAAATGTAAACTGAGTAAAATTTTTCTTTATTTACTGAGAAAGGATTCAGGTAGTTAATACTTCAACTAGATAGCGATACTCGACGGGCGTACGCCGCTTTACAATATCCTTCCAGCGCAACCCAATCTTTACCGTTCAGGTATTCTATTAACCTTTTTTTACAGACCGACGAGGATCCAAACCATACCCGGCGAATTTCGCCCTATGCTGGGCAGACCGCCAGAAAATGGTACAGATCCTCATTCTCTTCTTGATCGCACAATGTGCAAAGAGGAAGTATTGTAATAGTGTCAAATTTTCGATATGAAGTTTTACCGGAACTATTCGTTTTGAGGTCCCCTTAGTCCAAAAAAGTGGTTTTTCACAAATGGTGTGTGTGTATGTGAACAGCATAGCTCAAAACCGAAAAATCATAGAAAATTCAAACTTGATATTCCGTTTAGGTATCACCATGGGATCCGACAGTGGATCAGCTGTCTAAATTCTTCAACCGCAAGTACCACTTTACAAGTTGGTTTTTTTTTTACTTTTTTGCGATTTTCTCAAAATTCGCTCCAATGATTTTCTTGAAACATTTTGTGTCAACTACACATACAAAGAGCTACAACTTTTATTTGAAACATTTCTCTGGGAAAAAAAAATTTAAGGGCAGTTTTGGGAGAGGGGTAGAGTTAGGTTTTCCTCTAAAGTGCTATTTCAGTTTATTATAAAATTCTAACATCTAAATATTGTTAAATAGAATTAAATATGTTGTTGAAATTCAGAGTTTGAAAAAAATCGAATGACCGGAAATGCGTTTACTTTACCACTTTACTAAATAATTTTTTCACTTTTTCGCGATTTTCTTAAAAAAATGGCTCCGACGATTTTCTTGAAACATAGTATATAAACTAAACATGCAAATATCTACAACTTTTATTTAAAACATTTCTCTGGGAAACATTTCATTTAAGGGCACTTGTAGGGGAGAGACAGGAGTTGTGTTTTCTCTAAAGTGCTATCATAGTTAATTATACAATTCTATTATCCAAACAAAATTAATTAGAAATACAATAGATGGTGAAAACTCTGAGTTTCAAGAAAATTAGTAGCGCTTTCACTGAACAGTTTTTCAATTTTCGACGAATTTTAATTAAATTTGGTACACAAACTATAAAAATATGTCAGGTATAATTTTGAAAATTGGAGTAAGAGATTTTCACCAGTGTTGTGTAAGTGATTCACACCAGATTTTTTTTTTTTTTAAACAATTGCCTAATGGTCCACGATCATGCGATGCTTCTTGTATCAATCTTTCATGTTACTTTTCTAGCAATCCGCACTCTCCTAGTATATATATATATATTTATCACCAGTACGGAGGATCTTAGATTTATCAAGTTCACAGTTCACTATATTCTCTGAAGAACAAAATAAATGTGTGTATGTGCGTGTCTGTCTGTCAGAATTGTGTATGTTTGCGTCTGTTGCGTATGCGTGTTTCTAAGCATAAACCTTTTATGTAAGTACGTAAGTGATCAGCAACAATGAAAAATCATAGGAAGCTCAAACTTAATTATAATTAAGTTTATAGTTAAGTTATAACTAAGTTTAGATATCTCCACAGAATCCGACATGAAGATTTCGTTCAAGTAATCTTTAACCAAAAGTATCAAGTTGTCGAATTATTCTTTTTTCTTGTTTTCGATTTTTACACATTTTTCTAAGAAAAACCAAAACAGAAAAAAAAGTTTCAACAATTTTGGTTCAAACTATTAAATAAAAACTGCAATTTAGTCAACACTTTTATTTGATTTAATATTAAACAAACAAATTATTTCAGAGTGCTTGTAGAGATGGAAAGAGTAATTAATGTTAGGCTTTCCTCTATAGATAATTTTTCAGTGTATTTAAATTCCGAGTTAGAAAAATATTGGATGATAGAAAATGCGAGTTTCCTGCATATTTCTGACTCTTTTACTGAAGACACAGTGGATGCTGGATTATTTCAATCATTGTATATCATTGGATGATCCTATAAAACAACATAGTTACCTCTGACAACTTGAATAAAAATTGTTGTGTTAGTAATGCGGAAAAGTAAAAAAAAAAAAAAAAATCTGGTGTGAAACACTCACACAATTTCTCTTATTCCAGTTCTCAAAATTATAATTGACAAATTTTATAGCTAGTGTAACAAATTTATAGAAATCCGTTGAAAACTGAAAAAAAAATGTTTAATGAAGCGCACTTCCGGTTTACTAATTTTCTTGAAGCTCTATTTATTTCTAATTAATTTTTTTTGAATGATAGAATTGTATCATCTACGTTAGCACTTCAGAGAAAACTATAATCTCTCCCCTCCCTTAAAAGTATCCTTAAATGTATTTTTCCCCGGGGAAATGTTTTAAATAAAAGTTGTAGGCTCTTTGTATGCGTAGTTTATATCGAAAGTTTGAAGAAAATCGCCGGAGCCATTTTTGAGAAAATCGCGAAAAAGTGAAAAAAATCATTTAGTAAAGTGGTAATGTAAATGCATTCCCCCGGTCATACGATATTTTTCATACTCGGAATTTCAACATCATATTCAATTCTAATTAACATTATTTAGATAACAGAACTGACTAATGAACTGGAATAGTACTTTAAATGTAAACCTAACCCCAATCTTCCCCCATAAATGCCTTTAAATGAATTTTCTCAGAGAAACATTTTTAATAAAAGATGTAGCTCCTTGTATGTGTAGTTGATGTAATTTGTTTGAAGAGAATCGTCAGAGCCATTTGGAGGAAAACGCAAAAAGGTAAAAAAACCAACTAGTAAAGTGGTACTTCCGGTTAAGGAATTTTGACAGATAACGTACTGTCAAATCCATGGTGTTACCTGAACGGAATATCAAGTTTGAACTTTCTACGGTTTTTTAGTTTTTGAGCTTTGCTGTTCATACACACACAGACTATTTGCTAAAAACCACTTTTTTGGACTCAGGGGATCTTAAAACGGATATTTTCGGTGAAAACTCGATATCGAAAATTTGACACGATTACAATACTTCCTCTTACTAGGAGTAAGAGGAAGTAAAAAGCAGAAGATATTACTGAATTTTTGTTTTCTTACACGAACTAATACAAGCTGGCTATCAGCCAGCATTAAAATAATTAGTACTGGCCTGTCTATCAGGACTGTCGCACATCTCAGGTAAGGGCGCATAATCGAACAAATGGATACCTGTCATAGAAACCCCACTTCCGCATAAGCAACAATCCGGTCGATCAACCACACCAACATGGTGCAAATGGGCCCGGTGATAGTCGTAACCTGTTGCCACTCTGAAGCACGCAACCGCTTCGCTTCTGGGCAGATTCCTAAATTCTACTACTAAATGAAAGAAATTTGAATTAACTATAGTTCATTAAAAATTAATTGCAATTCATTTTCATATTGGCGATGGTTTGAAATGATTATTGGTATTTTGATTCTGGACTTTGTTACAAAGTAAAATTTTATCTGGCTGTGAATATTTTTTTTTTTTGTAAACTATCAATTATAGTTAATCAAATAAGCGGTCATTATTTTGTGATCTTCACTAGGTCGTAATATGAATTCTTCAGTTAATTATGGAATTACGTAATGTCGAATGTTTTAAAAATTAAATGTTCATATTTATATACTCTTTAGCACAAATTTTTACTAATTATATCAATTTGATATGTAATTATGCAATTCATCCGAATAACATATTAAATTTTCTATTAAAAACTAGAAAAATGATTTCTAAAAAGCTGGCTTTTAATAAAACATTTTCAAAGGCAATTGATACCTGTTTGCTAGAAAGTATTTCCCTTACAATTCATTAGTTTTTCCTGTGGACATTGCTTGCGTACACAAGTTTGTGTACACTCCATTTAACTGTAACACACTTGACATTGCAAATATATTCCAAACATCTGGTTTTTGTTGGTAAATGTTCAGCGTTATTTGTCTGGGGGATAGTATATATCTTTCCATTTTTCTTATAGTTGGTGTAATTCTTATACAGAATCATTTTGGATACTAGAAAAATTAATTTTTAAGTAAACAAATTTTAAAGTATCTTAAAAGTGGCAACAAAAATAACCAATTATTTCAGTCATTTGGGGCCAATACTAGGATCAGATACTAAAAAACCGTATTCTGCCCAAATATTAAATGCAACAACTAAAGCAATTCAACTAAAGATTTGAATTATTTTAGAAGCTATTTTTGTGGATTCCAGCATTCACAGCGGTTTTTACTATTTCCAGAAACGGAATATTTTTTTATTTTTCAAAAGTTTTTCTCCCATAAATTGTAATATTTTTTCAAAAAATTATTTATTCTAGAGCTCAGTAAGCATTGCTTATTTTCCCTAAACAAAACAGGAAACAAACAACTTCCAGTACTTACAGAGGAACTGAAGCAATAGAGCACTTCACGCTTCTGTAGTGGGATCAGATGTCTTGGAGAGGGTTATGATGCGATGTATAGTTGGGAGTTAGTTAGAGATTTTTGGAGAGTTGTTACTCGAAATGTGAACTACTAATTTACGAAAATAGATATATATACCCTATAAATAGATATACCCTAGGTCTTGAATAGGTCGGTGAACAGGTGTGGCAACAGGTGATGGTAGTTATCAAAAGACTTTAGCCAGGTGGTCTTTTGAGTGTTTGTTTATTGGCGGTTATCAAAAGACTGTAGCCAGGTGCCCTTTGGAGTGATTTGTTGACCCTTGTATATTGGCCAGGCGGCTTCTGTATACTGACCGTATAATGGCCCTTCTGAAAGCAGCGTGTCTTTGGCGGTTCCTGTCCTTGGCGGTCCCTTTGACCGTGCACTGACCGCGGCTCTTGACCTGAATAATAGCGACTGGCTGGCATCACTAGCTATAATTTTTATAATTAAAAATTATATATTTTTCTTCTTGTTATCACATTACACTTCCAATAAAGCACAAATTTTCATACAATGTTAGATGATCGCTAAAACCGTAAGCACTCGGCCATCTGACCCCTGGACATTATCCAGAAGATATCTGGCTGGCCTTTCATTGATAGAAGAGTTTGTAAATTTAATTTATTAATTGGGTGCAATATAATGAGCGGGATACTCAAGCAATACCGTCTAGTTTGTTACAAACTCATTTGTCACCATTCTGGAATCATAAAAAAAATTTTTACGACAACATCTAAGGAAATGATGGAAGGAAGTTGATCACTTAAAATTGATGAGAGGGGAGTCTGGTATTATTATTTTACGGCAGAAACAGAGAGGTTTCAAACACGAAACAAAAAAAGAATCTCCGACTTACTGAAGATTCGTGACTTATATTGACAGGATCCCAGCACTTAAGATCCGAGACTAGGGTGTTTAACACCGTAATTTGTGTATGCATTACTAATAACCGAAACTCAGCTCAAGGAGGTCGGATCAGGGAGGCTTCATTCCATTGAATGGCTCTTAATTTCCATTCTTCTCGACTTTAATATTTCATATTTAAAAGCTAAAATGAATGTAATAAATATTTATTTCCGGTATTTTATCCGTCGTAGCATGCATATTGGTTTTGTTCCTGACCGGTGTTGGATTTTCATCCATCAACTTGGAATTCACCAAGTTCATGTAGTGAGTTCACTTCAACGAAATATTTCTGTTAGACTCACACTTGTTGGTTGTATTACGTGAGAAGGTATAAGCTTATGTTACTATGTGTGTGTTTCATGACAAAGTGGAATTATTATAAATTATGATTAGACATTAGAAAATAGTGTATAATAAATAGCATATTTTGAAGAATAATTGATAACTAAACTTTAATAGTGTTGTTAAGTATGTTCAGTGTTTTATCAAGTCATTTTTATTGCGGGAGGATAAGTTATTTCAGGAGTAAACTGTACTACTAAGAATAGATAAATTTTAAAGAAAAGCAATGCAAAGTTTTATCTATTCTCCTGAAATTTTAAGTTTACTCCTGAAAGAACTTATCGCCCCTCCCCCTAATAAAAATTACTTGATAAAACACTGAACATACTTAACACTATTAAAATTTAGTTATAAAGTATTCTTCAAAACATGCTATTTATTGTGCACTATTTTCTAATTTCTAATCATAATTTATAATAATTCCAGTTTGTCATGCAACACACACACATAGTAACATAACCTTATAACCTTCCCACATATATACAACCAACAAGTGTGAGTGTAACAGAAAAACCAATATGCATGCTACGACGGACAAAATACCGGATGTTATCCAGCATTGCGGACCCACACACATTTTCAACAAATATTTATTTGATAGTAAAGTAAATTAAAAACTACAATTGTACCAATCACCATTATACAAGTTCTTTTATTTTTTTTTTAACGATTGTACGTAACTATTGATTAACACTAAATGTTAAATGATAATTAAACTTTACAAATAACATTTATAAATGGAAATAATGAGTGAATAGTATGATGAAACAGTTCTTTGTTAATTAGCACCAAAAGTTATGTATTTCTAGGCGTAATAATTATATTGCTTTCTTAATTATGTTTATTGATGTTATTGTATGAACGTGAAAGGTTTCTTTTGCTTATTGCCACTAGATGGCTTTTTTTTTTCTTTTTTTTTTACAAAAGTTTGTGGAATAATAGAAACTCCTTCTACTAATTTTATTCTAATGTTGCTACTTTCGTGTTAAATGAATGTGCTGACATTTCTCTAAGTACTTCATATTTTACATGGCACTGTTTAGCTATTTAAAATAACCTATTATGTTTCTTTTAATTTTTTAGAAGGAAAAAGAGAATTTAAATTTTGTAACATATTTTTCAAACGGAATTACCAAGAACCTGATAAAAGTATGAGTAATATCAAGACTAATAAATGCATATAAATTCGTTGCTTTGACAAATTGTATGCAAAGTTCTGGCATCAATCCTATCTAACGAGCCAAATTAAAACTTTTCAATGAAACTTAAGAACTTAGAAATTTTATTTTTATTTTATTTATTTTTTCAATGAAAAATCCAAAGTTCCTCTATAAAGTTACTAATAATTATTGTTCTAAAGAAAGAAGTGAAACTTTAAACTTTATGAAAATAAATCAGTTTTTGTTTTCATTTATTCTGAATATTTTAAGAAAATAATTCTAGTAATTAATAAAAGATTTATTTATGTACATATAAAACAAAATAATATTATCGTGCAGTGGCGTTTAAGCTACAGAGATGCCTGCGATATTTTAATGTTATAAAGAAATAACAAAATACAACAAAAATCAAAACTTTTTAGTTAAGCAAAATATTAATTTGTCTGAAAAAAATTAAAATTCATCGGACTATGCTCTGAATTAAGATCTTTACTGCCTCTGCAGTATTATCATTTGCTAACCGAAATTCATGAAGTGAATTAAAGTAATGCACATTTCTTACAAGTCAAACTTAAAGTTCAACCTTAGATATATTGAACAAACCTTATTATAGATTGAACAAAACAAAACAAAAAATACCTTTATCGCAGAAGCCTATTAACCCTAAAGAACCAAGGCTTGTCAGGCGTGGTCAGCATGTTGTAGTTCTCATCGCCGTATCTTTTCTTTTTTTTTTTTTTTTGTTCTAGCATCCGCCACCTGATCCCCTACAAGGGGGTAGTTCTCAATTTTGACTAACGATGATGTGTTGATATCCTTTGTTCACCCTCGCGAATCGAACTCTGACTCCTCTTGAGGCTTATTTCAACATAGAAACGCGCAAAGTATTTTACTGTATGTTATTCATATTAATACATACATATATTTTCAAGGCCAAGACTAGAAATCTATACCAGTAATACTTTACAATTCAGAAGAGCATTCCACAGCTTTAACCAATCTACTAAGGAGGTTAGAGCATTTTTTAATATGAAATACAATAAAAACTGTATCAAGTAATGAATGGGGCTATAGCTTTTTTAAATTCGAGTAAAACTCCAAACTTAATAATGTAGTTTATAGTTTTACATCAACTTTGGATCAAACTTAAGAACCCAAGATAATCGTGTAGTAAGTTTGAATTTGATAATCCGTTTGATATCATTACCAGAGTATCGGGCACATAGGTTTGGTAAAAATTCTTCAGTCGGAACTACACCTGTAAGTTGAATTTATTTTTTTTTTCTTAGTTTTTCAGGTTTTCTCAAAATAGCTTAATTTTTTTCACTTTTTATTTTTAATATTCTACACTTACTACATATGATAAGTTCTGTTTAAACATTTACGTGGGTAGTTTGATTTTAATATTTGTCCTTCCATCTATATTGTCATTTTATAAATAGAAAATATGTATTATATGAATCAATCGCAATTCAATTGCAATTAATAAAAAAAGAAGTAAATTTATAAGAGTTATCGTAGTGATAAGTAGGAGACCAATAAGATTGGATGAATGGAATATATAATTCTTACTATTTGTCAATTTGAAAAAAATATTAATATAGAAATAGGTCGATAATGTTTGGATTTAAATTCATGGTATATTGATTGAGTATATACTTATAAATAAATTACAAAATATAATTCATGTTAGTTGAAGATCGTGTAGTAAGAACTTAAATAGTTTAGAGGTGATGGAATGAGAACTGTAGAGAAGAAATATTCTAGTGTGGGAATTGTAATGAAAAGGATGACAACCCCTTCTCAACTAAATGTCGGGGACAAACATTGACACTCGGATGTTGCATAGTGAACGTATTTACTTACACACACACACACATATATATATTTAGATTTCCAGATTAGCTAATAGCGCTGTTTGTTTCATTTAGCTATTCAAATAATTTTGCACAAATATAAATCGTTAGATAAGTTTTTTCGCAGTATTGTTCCATTTGGTTTAGTATTGTTTGCAGTGAGTATGAGTATCAGTTCCTCATAGGAGTTACTGCATGCATGAACTGATCGCTTGAAATTTTACACTCAAATAAATTATCGGGTAATATTTTTCACTTTTAGTATTTTTGGACTTTTTGATTGATTTTTTGTATGATAAATTGTTCCATCTAAATATAAACTGCACATGAAAGAATAAATAACTGTATACATATATGCTAATAATGTTTTTCATTATAATTATAAATTTCGAAATTATGAGTGATTTAAAAACAAGGATTTCATTAAACCTCAAAACGTTGCACATAGAAAGTTACAGTCAAGGGTATGGAATGGAATGAGGTTGCGGGCTCACTAGCAAGGGAGGCACATCCCAGGGTGACAACTTAATCCTCCAACATCTTTGTAATTTTTATTATATAAAAAAATAAAATTTGCAGACAACACAATAGGACAATGATATGGAGAATGGCCTAACTATAAAACAAGTCATACAATCTAGATCGATCTAAAATAACAGAAATCAAGCGACAATTAAAAGCACTAACTAAAACTAAATCAAATCCACCTCGCCCGAATATTGACGAACAGAACACTACTTAAAACAAGTTTAACCTAAAAAAAAAAGAAGATAATTAATATCTTGAGGCAAAATTGACTGTATAAACTTTTGGCCACATTATATTTGACTTTCCATTATTTGTAACAAAAATACTAATACTAATCGAAGTTATTACACTAACTGATGGAACTTGGCCAGAAATCAAAACATAACTAATGACTAACTAACTACAAACAACTTTTTCTCTATTTTTTTGTTTTGTTTTTTTGTTTAGAACAAGCTGAAAGTTCAAACAGGAGAGAGACTTTCCAAAGAAGGAAAACTAGATTTCAATTTTGGTTGATTAGATAATGATTTTAATTAATGCTACTGTAAGTACCTGCATTTTATTAGCATATTTATATATCTTTTATTTCGCATGGAACATTCATTCTCTCTAAATCTCCAAGTCGCTTTAAAATTTAAAAAATATAACTTAAATTTAACTTATAAATTTCTTTGTTTATATTATTACTAGGATTATAAATACTTTTACCTGAGACAAAAAAAAATCAACTTATTTCCATATTCATTATATTTAATAACAAAAAAAAAAAATCTGATGTGAAACACTCACACAACTTTCTCCTACTCCTGTTTTCAAAATTGTAATTGACAAATTTTACAGTTTGTGTACCAAATTCAATGAAATTCGTTAGAGTTTGTCGAAAACTGAAAAAAATGTTCAGTAAAAGAGCACTTTTGGTTTACTAATTTTCTTGAAACTTGGAATTTTGGTCATCCATTTATTTCTAATTAATTTTGTTTGGATGGTAGAATTGTATAATCAACTATGATAGTATCAGAGTCATTTTCCGTGGTAGCCTGCTTCATTTTGTGGTCATCGGCCGGTTTCGGGCGTTCGCCCATCTTCAGGATGCGTTTTTCAGACAGTGTGCCAACACAGACTCGTATAGAGTAACTTAGTTTCACACTAAAGTTAGTTCTAACTTAGTTTCACACACTGAAGATGGGCGAACGCCCGAAACCGGTCGATGACCACAAAATGAAGCAGGCTACCACGGAAAATGTCTCTGATGCTTTCCAGCTCTGCGGAACCAACCACCACAACAACTATGATAGTACTTTAGAGAAAAACACAAATCCAGCTCTCTCCCAAAAGCCCCCTTAAATGACTTGACCAGGGTGAAATGTTTCAAATAAAACTTTTAGCTCTTTGTATGTGTAGTTCACATTCTTAGTTTAAAGAAAATTGTTGGAACCGTTTTCGAGAAAATACCAGAAAACTGAAAAAGAGTTTTCAAACTCGGAATTTCAACAACGCATTTAATTCTAATTAATATTATTTAGATGAAAGAATTTGACGAAAACCTAACCCATCTCTCCCCCAATAGTGCCATTAAATGAATTTTTTCAGAGAAATGTTTCAATAAAATTTGTAGATCTTTGTATGTGTAGTTGATATACATACCATGTTTCAAGAAAATCATCGGAGAAAATCATTCTTGAGAAAATTTCAAGGAAGTAAAAAATTATTTAGTAAAGTGCTACTTCCGGTTGAGGAATTTTGACCGCTGATCTGTTAAAACCACTTTTTTGACTCTGGGGACCTCAAAACGGATATTTCCATTGAAAACTCGATATCGAAAATTTGATACGATTACAATACTTCTTATTAGCAGTAAGAGAAAGTATAAATGAATACGGAACTTTTGCAGCAACACATAGAAGATGTACGATATTATGTAAATAAATGGTCTCAGATCAGAGTATTGGCCGGAGAATTAACATTAATAATAATAATAATCATAATAATCATAATAACACCAAGGGAAAGGATTAGCTTAGTGGTAGAGCGCTGGAGCAACGCGGAGTCTAAGGGAGCAATGCTACCCTTAGATTTTCTTTTTCTAAGAGACACTACCACCTCACTTCTGGTGATGGGCAATGTTGTTTGCAACAAAAAAACACTGCCGGCTGCCGGCAGTGAGTGCACTGAGAAGGCTTCAGTCTATGTCTCAGTCCAATCAACCTATGTTGACGCATCTTAAATTAAAAATAAAATAAAATAATAATACAACTTTTTTTGATCACAGGTCCTCAGAAGATGTTTTGGTTTTGAAAATTGAAAACGATTACATTGCTTCTTATTACAGAATTAGATTAGGTACTACAATTAGAGTAAGTACTGTATTCTTACTTTAGATATTTTTAATAAGCATTCTTGCTTTAGATATTTGGAGGGAAAAAAAGGCTGAGAATAACTTAGCATTTAGGGAAACAATTTCTATTTCATTTAAACTGGCTATTACACTTGGAATTCTAGCTAGTGGAGATAATTTAAGAGCCTCTAGTTTACATTAACCTTGCCGAAGTAGTAATAGTAATTGTTAATAAGCGAATAGCAGCAATAGATCATTTGGTACCACTTTTTTTCTTTGAGAAATATTCGCTATGAAATTCTTTTTGCAAAATAGAAAGTCATTGCTTCAGATTTTTTCGTAATTGTTATATTTGTATTTTTTAATTTTGTAATTTTTTTCATAATTTTTGACGATTTTTTTTTTTATCATTCTTATTATATATTCTTTTCTTTTTTTAACCGACCGAAGCGATGCCTTCTATCAATAAATATATCTATACTACGATATAGTGCAATATTATCTAAAATTATCAATTTCTAGCAGGAGGATCTGCGGTTTAGATGCAATCGCTAGACAGGAACCTGAGACAAAAATCCAAGCATACACTTGGCCTGATAAAAATGCATATTTTATTAGGGGAAAAAAAATGTTTACTTTATTTTCAGATCGGTTAGATAAATATATAAATGGGAATAATATTATAGGTAAAACTTAATTAGCAAGATAACATAACAGAATGTGGTGGCGTAGTAAACAAGTATAACCAGAAGTGTTTGTTTGTTCACATCAGTAGCTAAAGTACCGACAACAAAACTAACATTCCATGCAAGGGAATCTGAAATACAGTCGTTTACTCAGGAATGCAGACATAATTGTTTTCAAAATACAATTTTAAAAATAAAAGTTTTTTCTCAACTAAAAGGTATGAATAACCGAGACATCCTAAAATATTTGTCTGAAGTGTTTTTAATGTGTGAAATATTTATTAATACCTTGGCCGTAGAAATGTGAATCTGTTTTAAAGTCCAATCATTTTCTAATCATACAGGTAATTAGGTGGCAGCCGGCGGGTCATACTAAAATAGGCCGGCGCCTATTTGTAACACGGCCGCGTAAATGTAACACGGTCTTGGTCTTGGATTTGTACGAATATGAAATATTAGTTGGCTATCCATCTCCTTTCCATGTAAGATGAGAAAGAAAAATAAATATTATGTTATAATAAAAGAGTGGCTAGTAGCATATCTACTTGGAGACCCATCACTGTTTATTCCATAGTCGGTCGGATAATTGAGAAAGTTTTGGACCATGAGCTGAGGCGCCAGATTCGCTTTTATTTTTGTCAGAGAGGATTCATTAAGGGTCTTCCAGGATGTCATGTGAACTCCAGGATTATTAATGCTGTGCTTAAGGATGCTTTAGTAGCTATTCTCGATGTCAGTGGAGCTTTTAATAATGTAGGTCATGCGCACATAATCAAGTCGTCCTTGGAAGCTAGAGGAGTTTCTTTGGACCTCATCAAGTTGATCTCTTCGCTGTTGGGAATCAATAGGGTTACAATAGCTGTTGGAACGCATAGAACCGTACCAATTTCGAAGAGAGGAGTTCCACAAGGCGGGCCATTATCATCTGGCCTCTTCAATCTATCTACGGTGACCATCAAGCGGTGACAGCTTGTAATTCTAAAGCGGCAGAGAGAACCATCATGTGTATGAATAGAATATTCACGAGATTGGCTTAGCAGTTAACCCTCAGAAGAGCACATCTATAGTAATCAACAGAGGAAGGCTTCACGAATCCAGCCTGGTTCTCGAGAACGGGGATGTAATAGAATCTATTGGCGAAGGAGAAGTATAAAATATCTTGGTTGCAGCTAGAAAGAAGAGATAACGCGTGATGAGGATGCTATAACTCGACTCACCGATAATTTGAATAAATTGACCACTTCAAACCTGCTAAAGCAGAGCAGAAATTGAATATTATAAATCAGTACGTTTTCCCGGCTCTCTCTTATCCTTTTCAATGTGAACCGCTAGTCAAATTGCCAACTACCCTCTTGGAGGGTGTTGACACAGTAATCCGAAGGAGTGTCAGGGCGATGTTGGGATTCCCGGCTAACTCTTCGACTGCCATGTTTTATACTCCTCGACATTTTCGAGGCCTAGGACTCTTGCGGTGTCAGTGGGAAGTTCCCTTACAGCATCTTTCAATTGCACACCGGCTAGCCATGGTGAGTGATGCTGTGTTCCAGGCTATTTTCGATTATGCTGCAGAAATTAGGGAGTGTGAGATAAGACTTGACGTGGTGAAGTTCACACCAGAAGAACTTCGCAGTGTAAGGAACATAAGAAAGTCTCTTAGAGAGGAGGCTTTCAACGAATGGACGAGCTGAAAGTGGCAGGGTATGGGCGTCCTCCATTATAAGGAAGAACCGAAAACCAATATTTTCATAAATGGCAAGCTGATGCTTAACGGCTCGGAGCGATCGAATGACCTCAAGTTACATATAAATTATGCCTCTCTGCGAGGAGTACCAGGAGTTGGCCGAAATAGTCTGGGAGATGTTGGGACCCTCTGCCGCAGGTGCGGCCGGGAGACAGAAACCCTAGCCCATGTTCTGGGCAGTTGTCCATGCAACATGCTTCTAGTCACACGCCGCCACCATAACGTGAAACACTGGATCTCCAACAAGTTGAGAGAAATAGGGTACATTTGTCATGAGGAATGCACTACTCGATACCGATGGGTCAACGCGTTAAGCTGACATAGTAGCTTTCCCAAAGAGTAGTAGTCCCAAAGAGGCACTTATTGTTAACCCTAAGATAAGGTGTGAGACGAACGACCCAAAGCAGGCGGAGAAAGTAGATCAGGAGGAGAAGGGAATATATGATAAATATATTCCCTTCCTTGAAGAAAAGTTCCACAAAAAATATGGCGAGCTGTTTGGTTTGGAACTCGGGGGGCAATCCCCAAAGAAACTGCTGACTTCTTCAGGAAACTGGCATCCATTCCACTTGCTTTCACAATCTTGCGGAGTCGATCATTATCGACTCTTTGGGTATAGTCCACCATCACAAATACGGTGCTTAGCTCTTATTGGCATAATCATATCTTTTGTCTTGTACCTGTACTAATGACCAAGACTATTTTATGTCTTTTTTTTTCTTTTGTTGTTTATGTGTTTAATTTATTCTAAATTATCTATATTCTGGCTTAGACATTTTTGTCATAATATTTTTACCTTGACGCTAAATTTGTTATTAATTCTATTGTTCTATACTACCTTTTTCGTTATTCAATGTTGACAATTTCCTAATGTTAAGTGGATGCTATAGTTACTTTTATATTATGCCATTTTTTTTGAGGTTTAATTTAATATCTTTAACTGATTATGTAAGCTGTGTTGGTGCAAGCCAATATAACTATGGCCAGCACCACTTAGATCAATGAAGTGTTTCTTTCTTCTGAAGAGTTTTTGGACTACACAGATAATCTTCTGTTTGTCTTATGTTAATTGTATATGACGTAGATAATTTTATTTGGCAGATTTACACATTTCTGTTCCATTCAGGAATATACTTTAGCGTTTCTCAGGCGAATTTATAAAATATAATTCAATTTTACCCCATAAATATTTTATTTGGAATAAAATATATTAAAGCTTAATTTTCAGAAAAATTTGCTTATAAAGTTAACAGAGTAAACCAAGTAGAGCAGAATAAACTTAGAATTTTAAGTAATACACTAAAAACTCTTCGAAATTTAATTTTGGTGATGTTATAATCAAAAAGATTGGTTTAATTTCCTTCTGCTAAACATGCTTCTTCACTAGCTAAGGGCGGAAGAATGACGTAGTAAGATGATCGATGAGAGCCCGGTTATTTCGCTAATCAATCATCAACATTTCTTCTAAAATTTCCTTGTTATTCAATCGACATATTGCACTACCATACAAAACATAAATTAATTCGTAGTTCTACCCAACTAAAATTACTTCTTAAATTATCTTTGAATAGTCGTACTTCAATACAACCTAATGTTTACAATTTCTAGCAACAGCCCACAGTTCCAAATATATACATAACAAGAGTTCTTTACACAACTTTTCAACACATTTTAAAAATTAAATACAATAATACAGTCGGCAATAATGACGTCAGTTGTTGATGCGCCCCTCCCTCAAATAATAATACAATAGCCCTGATGGTTTTATAAGATAAATCTATGCATATTGTAGATTATTGTAGCGGATTGTTGCACTGCGATCTGAAAGATCTATTTGCCCCGCGGAGCCTTCTCTAGTACAGACAACACCGCCCATCACCGAACAGTGAGTTGTAGAGGCTCCTAGGAAAGGAAAATCTAAGGGCAGCATGCTGGATTCGAACCCGGGACCTCTGCGTTGCTAGTCCAGCGCGCCACCACTGAGCTAATCCCTTCCTTCTCCCTTGGCTTTCGCCAATTAACTAGGGTTTGAGATCCTAGTTTGGGTACTGTGGTTGTGCTTGTCTGTAAAGTGTAGAGTGTATGTATTTTAAGTGTGTTGTGTACTGTTCTGATGAAGAGCATGGAGTAACTGTGCGTGGTAACCCGTGGGGTCGCTATTCCTCAAGTAACTGCATGTAACAGATATCCGTTGCGGGCAAATCTGTGCATGTTACATTTTACTTTATACTTAAAAAGGCATGATGCTACCAAATATTGATGAAAAAAAAACGGATTGCATTTTTATTTGAAACATTTCTTCAGGAATATTTTTTTGTTGAGGTGTTCTGAGAGAGCTGCCACATTGAGAGTGACTTCAATGTGCCACTTCAATTTATTGTGTAGTTCTAACAAATATACATACATTGTTATGTTTGTGAAAGAAGTGGGAATTAATCTCTCCTTTACCCGTAATAAAGATTTTACAATATGTGCTACAGGGAATGGATTAGCTCAGTGGTAGCGCGCTGGACTAGCAACGCGGAGATCACGGGTTCGAATCCAGCCGTGCTACCCTTAGATTTTCTCTTCCTAGGAGCCTCTACAGGTCACTGTCCGGTGATGGGCAGTGTTGTCTGTAACGGGAGAACACTGTCCGGAGGCCGGCAGTGCACTGAGAAGGCGCTGGGCGCAAATGACCACAGATGTTGAGACGCCTTAAATTTAAAAAAAAAAA
The DNA here is from genome assembly GCA_011037195.1 of Triatoma infestans. NCBI lineage: Eukaryota > Metazoa > Arthropoda > Insecta > Hemiptera > Reduviidae > Triatoma > Triatoma infestans. The sequence goes on from JAAEAF010008497.1 coordinate 24,402, forward strand.
AAAAAAAATATGTGCTACACATTATTATAATTTATTTTAAAACAAGAAGGGACATTGCAGTTCTCCCTTGGCCAACAGTTGGCGACTCGTCCACTTCCACAATCCACTACTACTCCACTTGTGGGCACTAGATCTTGGGCACTACCTGTTCTGTAACAAACCCAACGGCCATCCTCCAAGCTGCCCAAAGCAGGATGTCACCTACAGTACCAAGTGGAACACCAGAAATCTGCTCATGATCGGACTTCTGACACAACTCTTAGGTTTGTTACCTAGTTCAATAGCATGTTCTAGTGTTTGCGAACGTTTTAATCGCTTGGTGCATTGCAAATTAGCGTCACTGAGGGCTGATAGGAACTATTGGCAGTCTACAAAGTCACTCACCGAAATGGGTAGTTGAGGATGAGTTTCTGAGCTATGGACTGGAACCAGGCGCGAGAGTTTTCCCTCATTTCTATTTTGGCGAAGCAATTGGCTTAGATATAAAGGACTTTTTGTAGGATTCGAGGAGAATAGACGTTTTAGATAAACCATGAGGAAATCATAATATTCCTGTTCTTGAGTGGTTAGTCCGCATACACATTGTAAAGCCTCTACTCCCAACTTAAAATTAACTCAATTGTTTGTGGTCCCAGTTATGAATTCCGCCGCAATTGTGAACTGCAACAAGTTGAGTTATCAAAATTGCAATACGTTTGTTGAATTATGAGTATTACTAAGGTGAGGCAATGATGTAAAGCTATTAATTTGCTGCGTTAAATTATTTATTTGCTCGGCCAAATTTGTTAAGTAAGGAAATTGCCCTCTTGTTAATTTCACAATGAAGGTGTCCTATATTAGTAGTAATAACTTTTATTAGACAGGTGGTTATTCCACTTCTGACAACATTATCAACTTTTAATTTCTCAATTAATTAATTTCTCAACTTGCTCGTAATAAAAATGTTTCAATATGTTTGCTATGAAATGTCCAAATGTGGAATGTAATTTTTTAATTAATGTAGAGAAGGGGCAACCAACATATAAAAACTATTAATGTACATTTAAAGTGTTGATAAATTTTTCAACTTTGAAGAAAACCAATTAATCGGAAGATCAACTTTAAGGATTAAGTTCACAAGTTTTTTTAGAATTTTGTCAGAAAACTGTCAGAAATAAAAATAAAATAATAGGGAGCATCTACAATTCACTGCCAAGTGGTGTGGTGTTTTCTACAATTAGAGAATACTGCCCTAATGCCGGCACTGATAAGATTCCGGACGCCAATAATCACCCGTTCATTGACGTGCCTCCCCCACCAACTGAAAACTAACATTTTTTTATTAAAACTTTTACAAAAATTTGAACAAAGAAATAAGTAAACAGATAATACACAACGATTTATTTTCGGTAAGATAACAACAGGAATATTAATAGCTTATCTGTTAGCTGATATAAAGTAACTACAGTTGAATCCACAAACATCAGGTTGGAATAGATATTTACAATTATAAACACTCCATCAAAATTAATTTTCAACAGTAATTACCTTTATCTAAACTATAATTATGATTATGAATATTTAATAACCAACTGATCGGTCAACTTTTCTTTTTTTTTTTAGTCTTTAGCTGACATATTAATGCTAATTTATGCTAATTAATAAACAGCAACTAATTGTAAACTTTGATATTTTTTTTTCACAACTTCTATAATAAATTTGCAGCAATAGCTAAAGTCAATACACGACTCCATAAATAAAGTAAACAAGCACTTTAGAAACAATGGCTTGTCTGAAATTGATTTATGATTATCACTAAAATATATTACGTTTACTTTTTGCCCATACTATATCAAAATAAAATATTTATTAATATTTACTTGAAATATAAAATATATGTAGGAAGTTAATTTATTACAATTTGGCAGTTACAGTATACGTATTTAACTTAAACCCTTAACTAGTCAAGTAAACATTATGTAGGTATTCAGGTCGGATCATTAAGTCCCAATTTTGTGGGAAAAAGATAATATCACTTTTTAGTTGTGTGTATATAATACGTAAAAAAAAAAAAAAAAAAAATGTAAATAAAAACTGAATTGTGAAGAGATAAAAATTAAATAAACAGACTATTCTAGTAAAGTTTGCGATATAATGAATTAGAATTATAGGAAATTTACATGGAGCTTAATATAATATTGAACGGGGGAAATTTATTCAGCTGGTACAACATAGAACAGGGACTAATCATGTTTGGCGAAATTAATTATATAGTTTTATTGTAAACGGTAAAGTGAAAAGTTATAATATAATACTAGACGAGTTATTTATGGTGTTCACATGGGTTATTTTAAAGTAGTTTAATTATTATTTAGGTTAGAAGTTTAATTTAATTTTATGTTAAAATTTGGATCTATTCTATATACATATATATATCTGTGTGTGTCTGTATGTATACATATAATATAATTAATATAATAGTCCTGTCTGTGTGTTTGTTATCTGTTGAATTCTTATAACTGCGACTGAATTTGTATAAACTAGTCGAAATTTTGCACTTCATTTCCATATTAACTTTTTGTTTCCCTAGCCACATTTTCTACCTACACTCTCAGAAGGTATGTGAAACCAAAAATTCTAAATATCACAATTATTAATGTTGATTTTACGAAAAAATATTAGAAACAAAAACGGTTCAATGGAACCGTAATTTTACCCTAAACAAATGTGTGATAATCTAAATTTTTACTTCCAATTTTAGCGGATGCTTCTTAGCAATTGAAAATGATAGTTTAGAAACATACTGATTATAATAACCATATTTATAAAGATCTGTTGTAATTAAAAAAAAAATTTCGTAATAATTAGTGAGTCCTACTTTTAAATTTTGCAAACCAATTTTTTTATAGTTGATCTAAATATATATATATATATATAAATTTGTAAAAATTATTAATATAATTTACTAAAATCTGTGTTCGTGAATTTGAACTTATTAAAAGAAAAAAGTGACCTAGTTTTTGAATTTTATTGAAAAAGACTATTTCCATTAAACTTGCAATACTAATTGCATAGATTTAAACATTACAATTTTATTTGTAACATTTTCCTGGAAAAACTGATTTTAATGGGATTTAGGTGACCTATCATTAGATTAAAATTTAATCTTCTACTAGAAGCTTCATTAAAGAAAAAAGAACCCTATGCCGCAACAGCCCATGAAGAGACAAGGCTTGCCAGACGGCGATTTGAATAGGGGGGTATAATGGAGTTGGTTGGATGGAGAGAATCGGTTTGGTTTGATGAATTAACAAGACTTGGTTAATTTTGGTTAATACTGTATAATAATAATAATAAGTTACACTGACTGCCTATTAACTTCACAGTAAAGATGATAGATTAAGGTAGAATGGAAGGGATAACGACACGTTGATTGCTGAACTATATTGAACTATATCTTCTCTGTACCCCGTCGCTGTACTTATATGATTTCTCCCACTCTAATCCGAGATAGTGGTCCAAACATTTGTTTCTCTTCTCTGCTCTCTTTGGATAGTGTTACATCGGACATGTGCTAAGCACAGCGCTATTCTCACGCCAGTTAGGCGTTTCCTAGGGCGCTACTAACTGTAGCTTCCCACTTTTTATCACGATGCTGGGTCAATACCGACTTTGCCCTCACGGTAATCGAACGAAAAGGTGATAAGGTACGGTAGTTCACACACGAAAGGCGAGTGCGCTAGCTACTAGAACAAACGCATGAGGACTAAACATTATAATTTTAGACAAATATTTGTCTTTTTCAAGATAAATAATAATAATTAAAACATGCACTTAACACTGTACAATTTAACAAATAAACTAATTAGTATATTTGTCGAAATTTTGGTTTTCCAAAGACAAAAAAGAAAAGTTTCACTGATAATCTCGTAACGTTTCGGACTTTAACTTCTACAAAGCACGCGGAATCCAGGGTCTTATAATTATCTAAAGTATGTAAATAAAGATTGAAATTATAACATTCAGGGTGTAGAATACTTTTTTAGGAAACGAATACTGCAGCAGATTCCAACGTGACCAACTGCTTCCCAATTATTGAGTTTTTATACAATAATTTTTTTGTTTCTTTTACATAATACTAAAGAAACTAGTTAAAAAAAACCGGTCTGTTGCTTAGCAATGGCCAACCAATTTTAAACCAATGAATCAACCTGAAAACAATGGGATTGCCAGTCTAGAGTACAAAGGAGTTGTAGTATAGACTGCAATCATCTTAAATCCAAAAAAAAAAAAAGGGTCTTTAAAACACTTTTTATTTATTCTTATGTATATTGTTATAATTTTAAATTTAATATAAGTTTAAATAATATAAATTTTGGCCATTGCCATACAAATTTTTTATTTTGGCCATTGCCATACAAACAAGTATAATAAATTTAATACCTTACGACTTTGAATTCATTCATTTAGTGTTTCGTGAAATCTATGATTCATTTTTTTCATTTTTCACTTAAGTTTATAAAACCTTAAACACTTATCTCTGCTAAGTAGTAATGTACCAATTTATTTTATATGGTATCGAAAGGCTGATTATCAATTTCCATCACGTAACTAAATTGTTCCCTTAACTAAATCACTTTGATTTACTTCCACTAGAGTAATTATATATATCCTTCGAATATACCTTATTATTCTATTTTAGGTATTCATTAGAACGAATTTTCGGCCACCTTAACCACTTTAATTATACTACCTGTACCTTTACAAATACAAACAAAAAATGAACTAATTTAATTAATATGTATAAACTAAATAAAATGTTTTATATAATTTATTAAAGCAAGATAAACCTTTGCCGCTGCAGGACCGGGGACAGAATAGGCCTGCTCCATATCCTGGATGTCGTAAGAGGCGACTAATAGGATAACGGGGGAAGTGACTAGCACTTCTTAGGGAGGTCGGCTCTCCCTACTAGCCCAGCCGGACAGGGGGGTATACTGAACAGGGAACACGATACTTTACACAGCGACACAAACATGCACACTTACACATACACACACACACACACACACAAATGTATACGCACACGTACACAGGATACACTTTTTAGGGCCCTAATCTAAGGTGTTAGCTACCGTGCCGATGGATTGGTTGGCGGCAGGGATCCTGGCCGTCTCAAACGGTGCCCTCCGGATACCAGGCGACCTCCGGTTGGAATGTAGCCTTCCCGCGGTATCCAGGCTCTGCTGTGGGTGACAGTTTTGGTCCTTGGCTACTCGTGGGATCTGAATGAATCAATCTCCATCTAAAAACACTTCAGAGGCGTCCACCTCTTTAAAAATGGACGTGGTAATGGGTCCACCAAATAACCCAATTAATACGAATCAGGAAAAGGCGGTATCCCCTCGGTTCCTGATCGTGAAAAAGGAGAATGGAGATTTCTCCAAGGACAACCCGTTTATTTTAAACAAATTGCTATTTGGACTAGTAGGAGATTTAAAAACGATTAAAAAGATAAAAGATGGTTTGCTATTGATTGAAACTGTTTCAGCGCCACAATCTAAGAGATTATGTAATATTAAGAAAATGGGAAACTGGAACATCACAGTCAGTGCCCATCAGACACTCAACACTTCCAAAGGTGTTATCTTCTGTAGAGACCTCCTAAATTGTACAGTTGAAGATATTGCGCTCGAATTGAAAGAGCAAGGAGTAATTGAAGTTAGACGTATCAAGTCTAGATTAATGGCGAACTCAATGATACGGCTAATCACATTCTGACGTTTAATAAACCAAAAATTCCGGACAGAATTAAAGTAGCCTTCTACTCACTTCCGGTCAGACAGTACGTTCCCGCTCCTCTTCGTTGTTTTCGTTGCCAGCAATATGGTCATATCCTTCTGAAGTGCCCTAATGATCAAGTCTGCGTCTGTGGTAAAAGTATTCATGAAGGAAAATCATGTGAGGAGCCAATCGTTTGTTTAAACTGTGGAGGCAACCATTCAGCGCGCTCTCGTAATTGTCCAGTTTTTAAGACTGAAATGGCAGTACAGGAGATAAAGGTGAAAGAAAATCTGTCTTACTTGGAAGCCAAAAGAAAGGTAGTAATTCCCACTCCACAAGGAATATCTTACGCCAGAGTCGCATCCAGCGGGCCAAGTAAAGTAGATATATCATCATTAGTTAAAGAACTTGTACCCCAACTGGTTTCAGTTTTGAAAACAGTATTCGTATCAAAAGATCTAGTTTCACCCTACATTCAGAGACTTGGCACCCTGCCAGTGCCGCTCAGGCCACGAACGGGCTCGGTGACTAGTCAAAGTCCCGCACGCTCAGAGGTGGGTTCCGAAAAAAGAAAACATACCCAGATAAGAGGAGCAGAAGATGAACGCTCTACTGATGGCTCTGTGACCCAAGATAGTCCAGGAAAATCCCCTCGTAGCAGGGGAAAAAAGAAAAAAGGATGGCCAAAGGGGAAACCCCGGAAATGAAGTGTGATTCGCACTGTTATAAAATTTTTAACCGTTATTCCATTTTTTGTCCTTTTTTACCACATTGTAAAATGATATTTATTTTACATTATTTCCTTTTTGTTTTAGTTAGAATTTTTATTATTTTGAATTTATGTTATTGATAATATTTCAAAAAACCTAAAATGGAAAATTTTTTACAATGGAACTGCAATGGGATTTTAACTCATTATTGTGACTTGAAGATGCTTCTGACAAAATACGACCCTGTATGTGCGTGTATACAAGAGACCCATCTTAAACCGGGGCAGTCCTATTCTCTCAGAAATTACGTAATAGCAAGGAAAGATGCAGTGGTGAATGTGCGAGCAAAAGGAGGTGTAGCACTTATAATTAGAAGAGATGTGCGCTTCAGCCCTATTGAACTGGACACACCATTGCAAGCTGTTGCAATCCAAATATCATTTCCTGTTTCAGTGACAATATGCAACATATATCTACCCAATGCCGATTGGCAGTTACGAGATTTAGAGCTAATTATTTCCCAACTTCCTACTCCATTTTTACTGGTTGGGGACTTCAATGCTCATAATGTACTCTGGGGTTCTGTTTCTAATGACACTAGGGGTCGACTAATAGAGCAACTACTGGATCGGAATAGCATTTCATTAATAAATACAGGATCATCAACACACTTTAATGTTGCAACAGGCACTTTTTCCGCTATAGATTTATCGTTGTCGTCGCCCAGACTCTCCATGCGCTTATCATGGAACGTCCTGGACGACCTTTACAATAGTGACCACTTCCCGATAATCATAGAAAGTGGTAGAATTAAAACAATGCCATCTATCCCTCGAAAATGGTTGATCCATAAAGCACAGTGGCCATTATTCCAACAAAAAGTTGTTATGCTGTCTCAGAATACTGACCCTTCACAGTTGGTTGATGCACTAACTCAGTCAATACTTACAGCTGCAGAAGCTGCCATTCCTAAAAGTAGCGGGAAACCTGCTAAGCGCATCGTACCATGGTGGAATCCACAGGTAAGCGATATAATAAAATTGAAAAAACAAGCCTTCAATAAGTTCCGTAGAAACGCCACCACAGAAAATTTGATCAATTTCAAAAAAGCCAGAGCTAAAGCACGTCTGGCCGTTCTGGAAAGTAAAAGATCCACATGGGTTGACTATGTTTCATCAATTAAACCAGAGACCTCTTTAACAGAGATCTGGAAAAAAGTTAAAACCATAGCTGGTACCAAAATCCCTTTCCCGCTTACACATATCCGTTTGGACAATGGAATTATCGTTAACACTCCAGATACTATAGCGGAATCCTTAGCGAACCATTTTGAAACATCATGCAGTTCCCAGAATTATGACCAAAGCTTCCTTGCTGCTAGAGATGAACGTGAGATCTTAATAGACTTTAATGCCCATGAAGAACACGATTACAATATGCCTTTCACAATGCTAGAACTTAACGAAGCGCTTAAGGTCAATAAATCCTCAGCTCCGGGCCCAGATACTATCCATTATGAGATGCTCAAGAACCTCCCTGAACATATTAAATTAATGATGCTAGCCCTTTTTAATAAAATTTGGGAGGACAGCTGCTACCCTAGTCAGTGGAAGGAAGCTATCATAGTACCGCTCTTAAAGCCAGGTAAAGATCCCTTGTGTCCATCCAGTTATCGGCCCATTAGTCTTACCTGTTGTCTCGGGAAGATACTGGAAAGAATGGTTAATACAAGGCTAATGTGGTTTCTCGAGAAAAATTCCTTGTTAGTGGAACACCAGGCAGGTTTTCGAAAACACAGGTCCACGGCAGATCATCTTGTATATCTAGAGAGTGCAATTCAAGATTCTTTCAAAAATAGGAAACATACTGTTGCAGTATTCTTCGATCTAGAAAAAGCGTACGATCTGACATGGCGGTATGGTATTCTGCGTAAACTTCATGATTGGGGTTTACGTGGAAACCTGCCGTTATTTGTATCCTCATTTTTAGACAATCGGAGTTTCCGGGTGAGAGTAGGAAATACTCTATCTTCGGTCCGAATGTTGGAAAATGGTGTCCCTCAAGGATCTACTATAAGTGCGACCCTGTTTGCCATAGCAGTAAATAACATTGCTTCTAATATTGATCCCTCTGTTGGCAAATGCCTCTATGTCGATGATCTTAGTATTTTCTGCACGGATGAAACAATAGGCAAAATAAACAGAAAATTACAAATGTCTATAAATCAGATAGTTCAAAATGCAGAAGAAGTAGGATTCAAATTTTCAATTGAAAAAACACAATGTGTACATTTCTGTAGACTGAGGAAACCACATGAGGATCCAAAGCTAACTCTCAAAAACATGTCCATTCAGTGTAAAGACTCGGCCAAATTTTTAGGCCTGATTTTTGACTCAAGACTAAACTGGCGATTACACATAGCCGATTTGGTTTTGAGGTGTAAAAAAGTATTAAATATTATGAAGTGCCTTGGAAATTGTAAATGGGGTGCCGATCCAGACACCCTACTCCAAATATACAGTTCACTAGTGCTCTCCCGTATGGATTATGGATGTATAGCCTATTCGTCGGCACGTAAATCTATTTTAAAAACTCTGGATCCTTTGCATCACAGAGGCATCAGGTGCGCCCTAGGGGCTTTCCCCACGACACCTTCAGTTAGCCTGTATAGCGAGTCGGGTCTTCTACCACTGCGTTTACGGCGACAGAAGCTTCTGCTGTCTTATGTTTCCACACTGAGAGCTTATCCTAACCATCAGAATTATAGAGTGCTTTTTCGTAAGAGTCAAAGATATGAGTCAAGACCCACAATTACGAGACCAGTTGGGGTGCGGGCCTTTGAACTATTACAAAATCTTGACTTGCATTTGCCAAGGATGCTGCCTGTTAGTACTACTGAGGTTCCCCCTTGGAAAACAGCATCTGTCCGCTTTCTGAACGAGCTCACCATCTTACATAAGAATGATACACCTGGCGAAATCTACCGGAAAAATTTCGTGCCATTCTAGATGAGTACTCGGATTTCACGGTAATATATACTGATGGCTCCAAAACAGGTACCGGTGTTGGAAGTGCTATTGTTGTAGATAACCATTCACATTCCTGGGCGCTTCCGAAATATACTTCAATTTATACAGCTGAGCAATATGCACTATGGCAAGCTCTACTATTCTGCACAATGACTATAAACATTTCTCAGTTCTTGATTGCATCCGATTCAATGAGCGTCCTTCAAGGTCTTAATGATAAATTTTCTAAAGATACTTTCAATCAGCGGATTCTGGCTCTATTAACCTTTTTAATTGATAGTGGCAAAACCATTACCTTCATCTGGATACCTAGCCATGTAGGAATAATAGGTAATGAGATGGCTGATAAAGCAGCTCGGCAAGCCACTGAAAAAGAGACCCCAGAGGCACATATTGCCAAGCACTCAGATGTCAAGGCATATTTATCAGACGCCATAAAGAATAAGTGGCGACAAGAGTGGCAACACATTGGAAATACCCTATCCTTAATAAAAAAGGATGTAAACAGCTGGAAACCTCCTCTGTCCTTAAACAGAAGCGAGAGAGTCAAAATTCATCGACTCAGACTGGGCCATACACTCCTCACACACCAGTACCTCTTAGCTGGGAGAGACCCGCCATTATGTGAAATATGTGGCGAACGACTTACTGTTCACCATATACTATGCACTTGTAGAGAATTAAATGAGATGAGACAGCTGTATAATCTCTCGGACAGTCTGAATGAGAATCTGGTTGAAAGTAATAAGATGAGAGGAGTAATTGGTTTCTTAAAGGCATTGGGGGTGTTTAGAAACATATAGTAGTACCATTTTTAATAGTTGTATATAGTAACAGTACAGAGGTATATAGTAACGCAGGAATGAATGGATTTGTATGAAAGTAATTTATTTGCGTGAACGAGGATTGAGTGATGTAGGTTTATGTAGGTTAGACGTATATAGTTACAAAAGAATGAATGTATTTGTATGAAAGTAATTTATTTGCGTGAAAGAGGATTGAGTGATGTAGGTTTATGTAGGTTAGATAGGCCGGGATTGTAGGAATATCGAGTACTACAATCCCACTAGATGGTAAGTGATAGAATAAGATTTATAATTAGATTTAGATATAGGTATGAAAGATATGTGTGAATGAGTGTAGGGGGGTCAATACCGGCCAGGGGTGGCAATTTTTGGTCGTGTAGGAAGCCTTTCCTGCACTATTTTAACTCGGGAGCCACTGACTCTTGGAGGGGTGGGTCTGAGCCGGGATTGGCAACCCCGGCACCTGTATGAATGTGAGAGTGATTGCTGTGTAAATATTGTACAGAATTTTAGCTGAGCATTAAAGAGGCGGGAGGAGGAGTAAGCCACCTGTATAAGTAGATTACTTATATATATTACAATGGTATATTTGTGGGAAAAAGTATTTATTGGTGACGTAATAGTTGTGATGGATTTAGTAAGAGTGTATTAGACATCATTGTTCATAGCGCGTTGTAAATAACTGAACATCGAAATGGACATGGACAGAGTGATGTGGAAGATAAAGTGTATGGCTAAAGACCAGAGCAGTCGATGCCATAAAAATTATAAAAAAAAAAGAAAAAAAAAAAGATAAACCTTAATTCTGATTTCCCTGAGCAATTGTCACAGTAATTTGAGACTTTAGTTAGCTTTCCAATAAAAATCTGATAAAAGAAATAAAAATTTTGGAACATTTAGTTTGTAATAAATATTAACTAAAAGTATATTTATGTTTTAAGAAGCCAGTTTTATACCGTTTTTATTTGAATGCGTAATAATTATATATGACTTTTTTTTTTGCTTGATTCGAAGACAATCAACCAATGTTTTCAACTGTTCGAATATTTCTACCGGATCCAGTGGCTAAATTATTTATAAGCTTATTAAATAAAAGTTTCCTGCAGTGGATTAAAAAAAGCAAAACTAATGAATTTAAATTTCGACTTTGGAAGGGAATGTTCCACTGCAAATTTATGTATATCTTACCAAATATTATAAAATTAAAATTGTTGAAAAAAAGAGAAGAAATTGTATCCATCGACATTCGATTGTGTAAACCGACAAACTTTATTGTATAAATTATCTACTATCTCTCTCTCTCTCTCTTATAAGTTTTAACAGCTCTTATATAACTACCATGATGGTAGTAACAATGCTTCGATCTGTATTAAAATAAATTAGAATCACCGACCTCATTAGAAAAGGCTTTGGGATCAAACAAGGCTTTATTCTCTCTCTTACTGTCTTTAATATAGTATAGTATAAAGATACTGAATACTTAGTAAATCACTTTAATTCAATCAAACACAAATAAAATATTTGTTGTAGTTGGGTTCGCAGAGCTGGAAAGCTTCAGAAATATTTTCTGTGATAGCCTGCTTCATTGTAAGGGAGTATTACCTGAAATGCTCTGTGCAAGTCTGTGCTATCGCACTGTTTTATCAAGACATCCTGATGATGGGCGAACGCCTGATACCGGTCGATGTATGACACAAAATAAGCAGGCTATCACGGAAAATAATTCTGAAAAAATATCAACATTTGTGGACAACTATTTTCAAGGATGAAGTAAACAAAGAGTAAAATGAGAACCAACATATCTACAGAGCACCTTCAGAACTCACTGTACATATATTTCCTTTCACTTCATTGGAGAACTCAATTGTAAATAGTTCCATCAATCTATAGATATTGTTATTTTAGTTTCTCAAATACAGTGTCAGTTATCCAATCAGTTTTATGCTGTCTATTTATACATTTATAGCAAAATGTTTAATATATTAATGAAGAGTATTACTTAATAAGAAAATTTTCTATAATAGTAATCGTAAATGGATATTTTGATCTAACATAATCTTCGTCTTAAACAGTTTTCGTACCACTATGAATTGAATAATCCAGATATCAGGTTAATTATATTTTTTAATTATCACCTATCGTTAGTGTTTTGTATTTAAAGTGGTTCCAAGACAATTCTTATTCTTCTTCTTCCACCAATGTAGAAGAATAACCCGAAACATAAAGTCAGCGAAGCTAGTATAAAATTTATGGATATTTAGCAATAGTTAATGCAAACGAAACGAAACAATTATAAATGTCAATTACAATATTTCCAAGTTTTTAGATAATTAAAAGCCCTAGCCTTAATACAAAATAGAAATTTGATTTAGTATAAAATAGTAATTAACTTTGATAATTTAATATAATTTGTTTCAAATGACCCAAATAGAATATAGCAAAATTTGTATAATAAACCAAAGACAATGGTTATTCCAAGAAGGCAACATGTTTTAGATTTTAATATTTATTTGTTTTGTTACTGGATTGTTACGTATACAAATTTCCCTACATAAAATCGGGTAATTATCATTTCGCCTGTGTTGTTAATCAACTTATTTTCCAGACCAGTGATTTGAAAATAATATACAAATATTCCATCAATCTTAAATTTAACGTTTTCATATTTAAATAATTTCATTCATTAATTATGAGAGATTTGAATTAGAGAGATAATTATTTGTTTTAAAAATTAACGTGTAAACTTCCAAATGTCACCTAAATAATTGTATTATGTTATTTAAACAGTCATATAAATTAAATTTTTAAATATGGGTAATGTTTGTTCCATTTATGCAAAACAAAGATAATATTTGTAATTTTAATGAAAGCTATTTAGGTGGTGGACTGTCATCAACACTGAATATTGTGAATTATAATCTTTTGAATTGTAATGAATATGAGATTATTATTTAATTAAATATACGTTAATTAAATTTAAATTAACTTTTTTTTTTTGCGACAAAGAGAAATGGCTATGGCAAATTCTCACAACTTTCATTAATTTATGGACCCTGGGAATCTACATTATTCCAAAAAAATAACGGATTGTTTTTTAGGGCTAATAAATAAAGTAATAATCGTTATGTAACTATTAATTGATAACTGCCATTTATAAATAGGCTAAAAAAAAAAATACAAACAATAAGGCTAAATAAAACAGAGCATAGTTAATTTATGGACCCTGGGAATCTATATTATTCCAAAAAATAACGGATTGTTTTTTAGGGCTAAGAAATAAAGTAATAATCGTATGTAACTATTAATTGATAACTGCCATTTATAAATAGGCTAAAAAAAAATACAAACAATAAGGCTAAATAAAACAGAGCATAGTTAATTTATGGACCCTGGGAATCTATATTATTCCAAAAAATAACGGATTGTTTTTTAGGGCTAAGAAATAAAGTAATAATCGTATGTAACTATTAATTGATAACTGCCATTTATAAATAGGCTAAAAAAAAATACAAACAATAAGGCTAAATAAAACAGAGCATAGTTCATTTGTATTTCCTATATTTGTTTGAAATCGAAATTAGTTTATAAAATTTGACTTCTGTTTTCCCGGAATTGTTAATTAAGGAGCGAGATAGTTTAAATATTATGTTTGTTTTTTGGAGATAGGATTTCTAATTTGTTACGAAACACTGAGGACTCTGTGATTTTAGGCTCCATAACAACTATTGTTCCGTTCTATTTAGATAATTGTACAAAATGTTAATAAATTTAAATCTAATTCAATTTTCATAACATTCCAATTTTTTGGGGAGGAAAATTGTCAACTTACGATTTGAAATTTTGGGAAAGTTGAATGTTTTACACTATAATTTTTTTTTGTAACAAATGTACAACATTTATTTACTATAGTATCATTTACTATTATCTATCCGATCTGTTGATAATGCAAACCGAATATCTAAACTTCCGTAATTTTTTTAATTGTCTTGTCCTATAAACTGCACACACATAAACCAACATATATCATTCTCACAAAATATGTTTTTTTTTCAAAAATCATTTTTGCATTTAAAGTAAGTTTGAAAACACAATTTCAAAAATTTGACACAATTGCAAGTCTCTTAAATTGTAAGAAGGAAAAAATTACTGTTTTATGGCTAAGGAAAAGCGAGACAAAAGGTAACATAATACAGTACTAAATTAAATAATTAAATTAATGGTTTACAGATATAATTAAATATGGACAGAAATGAAATGGTTGTGAACACAAAAAAAAAAAACAGTCTATCAAGTGTTTACGCTCAGTACCAAACCTCCCTTTTCTATAGAAAGGAGAGGCTGGAGGAAACATCTAATGGTACCTAGTTGGATGTGACCTTGGATAGCAAACTCAGTTGGCCAAACACGCCGAGAAGGTTTCATGTCCAGATTACGTCTTTTAAAAAGGCTGTCAGGGATGACGTGGGGCGGTCTGCCTTGTAGGCAAGATGTTCTCAATCTTGCCTACAAGGCAGACCGGCTTTGGAATACGGCAATGAGTTGCTTATAACTGCATCCAAATTAAGCTTGATCTAATTCAGAACAAAGCCCTGCGCATCGTAACTGATACCGTCAAATCTACACCTATTCTAGCTATGGAACTTCAAGCGGACATAGACCCTCTAGGACAAGAAGAGAGAAGGCAGACCTCATCTTTGGTGAAGGCTCTTAAGACTCAGAGATTGCTCTTTCTGGACTGATTATAGAAGTGCTCCTACAAGACTTAAAACTCAGGACACTTTTCTTGGGGTGTTGTCAGGACTCCGGGAACAGGTGGGCATTCGTCTAGATTGTCGGCAGCCCTTCCTTGACCCAAGTTCCTTCACAGTCACTCGGCTTGCCTAAGGATGCATTGATCTTTTTGATGGCTTTACAAAGAAGGACGACTTGCCAGTTCAACAGCTGAGATGTATGGCCGTCGAAATGATATATTTACGATATCCAGAAGCAAAGTGGCTGCATAATTTTACTGATGGCTCGGCTGATAGAGTAAGAAAGACTGCTGGTGCCGGGGTCTACTCGAAGTATACCCAATTAAAGCAGGCCCTCTGCCTCGGTTCCACCAATTATGAGGGCAAACTGAAGGCCGTAAACATGGCTATAGAAGACGTTGTTGATAGAACTGAGACTAATGTAGTCATATTCATCGACTCTCAGGCGGTCATTATTTCCTTAACATCGGCTACCACTAGTGAGTCAGTACTCGAGGCTGCAAGCAAAGAAGCAATCGCCAGATTAATTACTAAGGGTAGAAACATCGTCTTCCAATGGCTTCTGTCTCACTGCAGCCTGCTCGGAAACGAACCCAGCCTCTCTGGTCCAGCCTTTGGAGATCTCATCTGCTAAGAACCTCATTAAATGGAGTGTGAACAAGCGATGGGCAGAAATTTTTCATGAGAATACATCTGGAAAGAGCTGGCAGTCGCTTCAATTTAATAGAATCCCTGCCAATTCGCCAAGAGCGGTAGGAGTAGCTGTCTTCCGCATGATCACAGGCCATGGGTACCTGCATAAACATCTGCATAGGGTAGGAGTCGCTGCCTCCCCTTTCTGCCCGTTATGCCACTCTTGTTAAAATGACAAGGGAGCACTTAGCTCTCTGCCCAGGACTTGCCGACGTCCCCTGCACATCTTCAGATAGTTGCTTGAGACAACCAACGCTATAGTGAGCTGCTCGCTATAGAATGGCCGAAAGGCTAGAGGCAGGCGTTGGTTAATAATATTAAATATTAAATATTTTGTTATGAATGAATGAATATTTGTTACGCTTTAAGCTCACGATACTTCCAATATTTTCAGCTTCATTTAAAGAAAGTAATATAAAATAAATAAAATTTTCCTCCTCATTGCTGAAGGAAGTATGGGACTTCTTCATTAGTAAAACAGCTGTTATGAATGATTTTCAGTTATAGCAAATTACTTATTATGATGATGTCACGTGATCTACGAAGTTTTTCTCTGTGAGAAAAATTTCATTTTATTATGTCATGATAAATTTCCACAGTAATTTTTTTCCTTTCTACAGGAATCTATCCTTTCCCATTTCACCCTTTAGCTTTTCCAATCTACATTGTAAACTTATTCCTCTATTTTTTCGAATGCCAACCCATCCCTAGCCTTGTTTCTCCGTGTTAATGCTTGCCTCACATGCTCTTTCACTCAATTAAAATTATCGAATAAAATTCATTTTTGCTTTCAGAACCAATTGTACATTCATATAAATAATTTTTTTTTTTTTTTTGTATACACTCAAATTTCCCTTTGCATATCACTTTAAAATTGAGAGGCAAAAGAGAATTTTTCAAAAATTCATCTGCTTTCCAATGTATTAATAAATAAAAGTCACTCACTGAATGGAAAGTATAAAATTAAAAAAAATATGTGTGCTGACAGATGGAACTGGAAATCAATTTTACATATCAAAGGAAAAGTAATAAATCTAAAAATGTATGAAGATGAGCACACTTATGGTTTTTTTTTTTTATATACATATTACTATAGTAATCCAAATTAATTAAATTAAATAGAAACTTATGAAGATGAAAGAAGATGTTTCTGTTTACAGTTCTTTGAGAATCAAATATATTAAGTCTAGTAATATTAAGTAATCAAGGTTATTAAGTCTAGTAATATTTTGTGAATAAAATGAGGGTATAAAATCGATACTAGACAACTATAGTTGATGATGTGAATTTTTAAAACCATTGATCTTGAAGGATTTGGAAGTGGATGGATACAAAATCAAAAAAATGAAAGCTTTCATGTATTTTGGCTCGATTCTAAATGCGGAAGGAGGATGTAGTGCGGAAGTGCGGGCAAGAAGCAGGCCGGCTAAGAAAGCTGTAAGAATGCTTCACTCCATCCTTTG